>KL254888.1:3917-36175 GCA_000699545.1 Podiceps cristatus
TTTCACAACCTTGTTGTTTTATTTCATTTTTTTCTTTTCCTCTGAGGATTTTCTTCTCCAAAACAGAGGCAAAGCATTCACTTAAGTTCTTGGGTGATGGCCTCTGTTGGCTCTGATGCACACCTCTCACAGGTGCCTTCTCAAGGCCAGCACTTACAGATATCAATTTCACCTCTGTCCTCATGGAAGAGAGGAGAAAAAAGTGTAATGTCTATGGTCTGGAGCAGAGATAGGACCCAGACTCACAGCCAGCCAGAGAAGGTATATTTGCTGCGGTCACTATACGTGAGCCCAGCATCCTCAGGGAGCCCAGCCGTAACTCAGAAATGCTGCTGAAGTGTACGAGCAAGCAATTAAAGGGGATCACGTTATCACGGCTCTCCATCTGTGCACAGGCACAAGCCCTGTCTCGCCAGCTTCTGCTCTCACCAGCTCTGCCTTGACCAGCAGCGATGCTGCCACCTCCAACTAAATTTGACTGGAACATAAAAGTATGGGGGGGGGGCTCTGACCACACCAGGGGGGTCGGCACGCGAATCCCGCTGGCCAGCTCTGCAACCCCAACAACCAGGGCCTGCAAACAAGGGATCACAATGCTTCTCACTGGCACCCTGGTGGTACCAGGGCCTGAGGGGTCTCCACATCAGTATGGGATGGGGCAAGAAGAAAACAGACCTCTCTGGGACTCCACCCGTGAGGAGCCTGATGGCAAAAATGCCATATCCCATCACTGCCCTTTGGGTACAGCTGCCAAAAAGGACTTCAGAACTCCTTACAGAATTGTCCTGGTCTCCCTCTGCCAACTCTTGCCTCCAGTGAAGCAGCTGTGGTCCATGGTGGATGGTAATGAATGCCACAGGGAGCAATCTCACTTCTTCAGCGTGCAAGAGAAAGACAGGAGCCTTTTCATCTATGGATAAGAAGAAAAGACTCCTCAAGGTGACTAAACTCTGCTTCTCGTCCAGATCTCAGCCAGGAGCTTTGCAGCCGGCTGGGAAAGGAGACAGGGAACTAACAATCATGAGAGGGTTTCCAGACACTCCTCTGACGTGGGCTAGGTCAGACACCCCGCAAGCCCATTCCTTCCCCGGCCAAGCTGGAGGTCAGATGTCCAACTGGGATGCTGGAGGTTCAAGAGCCAGAACCCCACCCTCGGACCATGCAAGCTGGGATCTCCTGAAACGCCTCCCTCTGCACCACTGGAAGTGCCAGGAGTGAAGACGCTGCCCACTTGATTCCCTTCAGCAGAGCACAGAGCCCTTCTTGGGGGCAAGGGGGCTGCTTGCCAGGCCCAGAAACACCCAGGAAAAGCAGCTTTCTTCAGAGAAGCCAGAAAGGGGATGACTTGGAATCAAAGAGGTCTGAGGCAATGCTGAGGGTAGAAGAAAATATTTCAAGTAACACATGGGGATTGCCCTTTGCAGAGGGCAACTGCGCTCAGGTCTGCAAGACTGGGGATTTTTCTTCAATTTCTTCTGGTATCAGAATGAACATATGTGTCCGCACACACACTCGCACCCCAGACTATGTCCTTCCTTTAACCTCTGACTGGCCAGAAAATAGCCCTTTATCCAGTCAGGTGCAGAAGTGACCAAGTAACAGTCCCAGCATGACATTGCCACCTCCCTTGTTCCAGCATCTTTACATCCTCCAGGATTGCCATGATATATTGCAACCAGAAATGAAGCCACTGACCCTGATAAAAAGCATAGCAGCCTTTGTGCTGAGCAATACAGGATGCTCCTCCCTTGCTCTGTTTCCCTGCCGTCAGCCTCCAGTCCCCAGATGTAGTCATCCATTAGCAATCCTCCCCAGCATGGCTAACATATTGTTGCTTTGTGGTTTTGTTGTTTTTTTTTTTTTTTTTAAACAAATGTCCCACAGAATGAAGGAGAGACATGCAAAGAGCATCTTGTGTTTAGGTGAGCAAGTGGAAAGGTACCCCTTGCAGATGGGGTGATGAGGAGCAGCCAAAACCAGGCATCTGTGCAGCCAGCCCGACCCAGCGCAGACTGAGAAGTGACGCTACCTTACAGCAGCAGAACGGCAGGTCAACACAGTTTTGGCCACCGTGACCCTTTTTTGTACCAAATTACCTTTGTCCCTGACGCCTTCATTAATAAAAGGTGTAGACCAGGGAGCAGAGCACCCACCTTCACCGGATTTATGCCAGCAGGGAGCTACTTTGCACACAGGTCTCTACTGACTGCATCCAGCTGCCCAAGGTGACCCAACGGGGCCCGGGTACAGGCAAAGCTTTAAGTCTGGTCTCCCACTGTGTCTACAAGTATTTTGGACACATCTTGGGCTTGTGTCTCAGCTGCTGTTCTGCATCCAGCAGTCAATGCATCTGTGAAACCTACCTCCTTGCAAAAGGTGGAGACAACTGCTCTCCTTAAAGCTGCCACTCCTGGGGAAAGGAGAACATTTATATCCCTGCTCATCTTCCCAAGGCTGGGCAAATGGAAGGAACTTTCTGGCATGTCTGCTGCTGTAAAACGAAGGGAGATGAGGTAGCCCTGCTTGATCCCACCCAGCTTCCCTCACTCCTCTACCCAGAGCAAGAGCAGCTCATCTTTCAGGAGATGAAAACATTGCAAGGAATTAAGGCTAAGGATCTTTTTTAAAAGATCAGAAGAGGGGGGAAAGGAAGTATTGGAACGAAAGGCAGGAAGAAAGGAGAGATGATTTACAAAGCCACGTATCGGGAACCGCACTGCTGGAGTATGTGATTGTGCTGGGAAGTGTGACACGGATCTGCTGGGAGACCTCCACGCTGTAGTTCAGATAAGAAACTGAACATTTGGTTTTTATCCGAACTGATCTGAACTTCACAGCCTTTGAGATCCTGCCAATCTCTCTCTCTCCCTTTCTCCCTGTACGTGCGTTTTTCCAGCGTGAAAGCTGATTTTGCTTTATGTGTTTGCAATGACAGGTCATGAATCAACACCATGGAATGATGCAATATCACATGGGACCATGGGAACTTTTGGGTTCAGGTCTCTGTATTTTAGGGACTAAAGACAACTGCTAAGAAAAGCATAGAACCTGAACAGATTTCAAGGTTCTATTTATTAAGCCCTTTCTATAAAAGTCACAAAATATATCAAACTAACTGCACTTAAATTCCTCCAGCTGCCATCCGTCACACAGCTTATTTGAAAAGCTATCCCCTGCAAAGTTGTCACATTTTTCTCCCCCTCCCAGTGTTTGCATTTATGGAATTGATGCTTGCTGAAGAGCTGATAGATGGAAATGCTCCTTCCCTAATGGGGAGGCATGAAAGGCTGGCGCTTGGCTTAGTAGAAAATGAGAAGTGCTGAGGGTCTGCACTGAATACAAATAAAAAATTACAAGCTGCAAGGTTTCAAATTAACATCCCGATGCTTCATATTATTCTTCAGAAAAGCGCAGTCCTTCCCTTGATCTCAGGATTACAGGCAGCCGGGGCCTGATTCGCAGCTATGCAAAGAACCTGCTGCACTACACTGGCAGTAGGCACAGACCTTAAAATAAAACCCAAAGTACACAGGGCACATGGCAAAGTCTGGTCTCTTTAAAATCCAGAATTTGTCTCAGGAATGATTTCTCTTTTCATTCCCACCTAATTAATCCCAGACTGTGCTCTTCAGGCTCGCTTGCAAGATGAACAGGACAACAGCTGCCACATATATTCTTTATGAAATTAATACTTGATTGCAAGTTTAAACTAAATGCTGATTTGTTCCTCATAATTAATAAATTCTTATGCAGCATAATACAATGCACTCCAACTACAAAATGACTTTGAAACTCCTGGAAAATTGTGTAACAGCTGATGGCATATACACACTGACAAAATATAACTTTAAGAATGGTATAGTGTGGGTTTGTTGTTTGTTTGTTTTTTTTTTTAATTTGCAAATATTTAATTACATCTACTTTCATTTTTAAGACAAAAGGATGTAAAGTAGAAACATTACTGCCTTATTTGCAATCCTTATTTGCAATCCTTATTTAATGCTGTTTCTAAATACTGGAAAGGGTACTAAATTAATTGTGCCTTTTCAAAACCAAGTGCTTGGTCTTCAGAAAGTACACAGTACCTGTAAGTCCTGATGTTTCAGTAGGGATGCAGAATGCTACACTTCTGGAAATGAGGGCCAAGATGGTCACACCAAAGGGAATCAACTACAGCCAAGATCTGACATGTGAAATGGTCAAGATTTTGCTTTCAAAATTCAACCTACTTCTTGAATTAAATATTGAATAGCTGCGACTATAAAAAGCCTATGCAGATCTCAAAGTAAAGTATTATACTCTCTGCTAAAAGAGCTTGTCAAGGCCAGAGTCAACAGAAGACAGCTGCTCCGATGCAGGTTGTCACAGCTAATCATGTAGATCACCCCTCTGCTTTCTGTGTTGCAGGAAAGAATGCACCTACTGATGTATGAAGAGGCAGACTGCTGAAAATTGGGTACTATGTACAAATTTGTGAAGCAATAGCAGTGAGTAATTTCTCCTTTGACAGATTCAGAATGTCTTCTAATACAAAAATCAAAACAAAACATATTCTTGACTCCACAACAGCTCTAGATCATGCCTTTATACATATACATAATAAGGCAAAACAGACACTAAAAACATATCCTGGCAATAAATACTTTAAGACTTCATTAGAAAACCAAAAGGTCACATCTGATACACAAAAAAGTCAAATTATCTAGGCTGACATTTACAACTAATTTGAACTGACATTAGCATGAAAAATACAATTTTACTGCAAGTCTTACCTATAAGTTTAAATGTGCCCTTTAAGCATTAATGCTGAAAACAAAGCCCTGAAAAATTATCTGCAGCCTTACCAGTTACGTTTTGGTATTTTATAACAAAGCAATGTGAAGCAGACAATTAGCAGAAGATTTCAGCCCCTCATTAGCAAGCAGAACCTAACAGTAAAAAAAAAAAGAAAACACAACAGAAAACCAAAAAACGTATGAGCAGATTAGGGGGCTGATCCAGCTGTGAGATATTCAGGCACCCATTACCATGCAACTGGCTTATCCACGGATATGAGCAAATACCAGGAGCCGATTTTGCAACGCACACAGCGATGAGCCCGAGCATCCATGTACCTCTCAAGGCAATAACAGAGCCCTCTGCCTGCCTGCTCGCTCGCTGTCACTAGGAAAGAGACACACGTTTTGCACAAAGCAGCCGAGTTTTTTTGTGGACTTACTTTAGCTGTCGAGGTTCGCAGTCAACTCCCGGCAGCAAGAGCCTCGCTGCCTGCCGTACGTCATCGCTGTCCACCGAGAAGCTGCGACGGTGCCCCGCGTGAGCCACGGCAACCCCCGTATCCACTCCATCAGGGGAGGCAGCACGATGAACGGCCTGGGAAAGCACACAGACATGAATGCTACGGTACACTAGCATCAAAATAACAGGTATACAGAGAGAGAGGGGGTGGGGGGGTGTGTGTGCGCGCGTGAGTGTGTATGTATGTATGTATGCAGAGAGAGGGAAGGAAACAAGCAAAATGAAAGCATGGGAGAGCAAACTGGCTCAGCAAATTTCAAGCAAGTCTAAATCAAGATGTCTCACCCTGTCTCCAGAGCAGGATTAGTCGAAGAATGAGATTTATGAGCCAGGCCCATTTATGGGGCTCCTGTGAGGTCAGTGCACCCCCCTGGCAAGCCCTCCCTCCCCCACCATCCTTCGCACTGTGTATCCCGAAAAGAGGGCAGGAGCCTGGCACAGGACCATGCTGTGCTCTGGCTGAGGCGCCGGGCTGGGGACGCTCCCCTGGCACTTTGCAACAGGGACGGGAGAAGGAAGCAGGGCAGAGCGAGGGGATGCCCCCACCTCGAGATGCCAGGGATGGAGAGGTGACACGTGAGGAAGCCCCCGGCATCTCCTGCCGACCCAACGTGCACCTCGTGCTGAGGGCTGAAAGCGGGGACCTTTTCTGCTGGCCCCGCTGTATCATGGGGGTGATCTGTGAGTAGCGTCAGAAACCAGCCTATTTCATTTCACTTTTAAGTCTACCGTTGCTTGTATCAAACCGCCACACCTTTGGGTACCAGCTGTTCTGCCACTTGAGAAAAAATACACAAAACCAACCCGCAAAGTGATGGTGGGACTCCGGGCCACAGTTCCCACTTGAGCAAAGCACGGACACTATCTGAGACTCTGCAAAAGTCCTTCACTCCACAAGACCTGGACAGCCCTGTGTCCTAGTGGGAGCTGCCCATGCCTTATGTAAAGCACACGGCATACAGTTTACCCTCAGCTACCCTAAAAATTATTTGGGGACCAAGAGAAAAATGTCAATCCTCAAATGAGGACCATAGCTTCAAGTCCTAGTTTGGAGTTAAAACAATAAATAAATATCTGCAGCTGAACACCTTGGAAGGTCGCTGCCTGTTAGGTCAAAGTGGAAAAAATCCCCAGAGCAACAGAAGCTGCAGCAACTGCCCTCCCATCCCAACAGGTTTTTGTGTCCGCTTCATCTCCTAGCTGGGTGTCCGAAATGGGTGTCTCCCCCGTGGCTGTACACGGGAGACAAAGTCTGCATGGGGAAGGGATGCGGAAGGGTAGAAGAAATCCCTCTTTATAAAAATATACTATAAAATTCTAAAAATTTTAAAATCATTAAAAGATAACAAATCTGAGAAAGAGCTACTTGAAAACTATGCTGAAAGTCCTGTATTTAGTCAGGACTGCTGAAAACCATTTAGACACAGTAAGACTCTTTCATCCACACTGTGGAGTAGATACCATGGCTAAAGGATGTTAACAGAGATTGCTATAATATTAAAAACAAAACCAAAAAACAAAACCAAACTTGTAAATGACTACTGTCCTCAAGGAATGTCTGTAATTAGCCTGCTCTTACCACCTTCTTCTGAACCTTTTTCTTTTGTCTCATTTCCTATGTGGCTCTCTTTCCCCTTCTCTTTAACTGTATATTCCCATATTCCCTCTCTTTATTAGCTCAGTATATCATCCTAATCCTGGAAATGTTCCTTTTAGTGCAGCATCATCCCCTACTCTTTCGCTCCCTTCACTTCTCCTGCTCCTTTTCATTTGTTATTGCTTCCCCTTACTGGCCTTCCCTTATGTCATGCCTCTTCTTGGACGAGGGGGGGGGGGAAGGGAGGAAGTCTGAATTAGGTGCCCAGTAGGCAAATACTTTACATTTTAAATATATAACTTTACCCTAAAAGGATCTACCCTAAGAAAAATTATTTAAGAGGATGTTGATTCTGGAATATCCTTTTCCTATTTATAGCTCTTTATGCCATTTATGTCTCTCTTGAAAACTTGATTTTACATAGCTCTGATATTAATATTCTTAAGGAAGGATGATATATTTCAAAAGCACTGAAGGACAGAGAAGCCCTGAAGCCTCTAACTTTCCCTAGGACATCAGGTTCCCAAATCTCACAGGCACTTAAATGAACAACCTCTTTTTGAAATATGACATCTTTGGCTGACTTGCCACTTTCATCGTTATTCTATTCAAACACCTTGCCATCACCTCAAGACCAGGCTGAGTCTGTTTCAAGGCTTTTTGCTCTCCCCAGACCTGCCACAGCCACATAAGGAGGCAGATAAGGACAAAACACCTTTTCCCACAGCTTCCACAAAATGATTTCCATAACCCCGCTCATTTGTCATGACAGTGGCAGCAGTCAGAGGAGGGAGAGGGGAGAAACAGGGGTGTATCTGGTCCTGGAAGGTGACCTGCTTCCCAGGTCACCTGCTCTACGTGTCCTTGGAGCAGAAGGGACCCTCTCACGGTGTGAAATAGCTGGGGACAAGTGATCGGTGGGAGTTGTTTCCATCTCTTGCCGAGCAAACGGCAGAAAGGGAGCTGCAAATCACACTGGAAGTGTAAAAATGCATATAGTTACCCACAAAACTTGGTGCTAGGAAAACAATCTTGATGCTAGGGAAACTCGATTCTAGGTTATGGCTTACATGAGTGAATGCGGTCTGGATCAGAGAAATTAAGAGGTTTGTGCGGAGCCTTCCCATAACATCTGCTGGTGAACAGAAAACCAGAGGGCTGTGGCTGAGCAGGGAACTCGGGGTTCAGGCTTTCTACTCCTGTTGTGCAGGTCAGAAACTCACGCAGCACAAAATCTGCCCCACCACAGTAAGGAGTAAATAAAATTATTTACAGCAACTGTGATAACTGCACTATAAAATTGCATTTTTTTCTTTCCTGGTCTTGCAAACTTCAACAGAGGAATCGAAATGAACATAGCTATTTGGTGCAATAAATCCCAAAAGGGAAGAGAATTGGTGTTTTACATAAGTGGGGGGATTTTCTCTAAAGGCCAGTTTTGCTCCACACATGAGGATGTGAAGTTCACTCACAATATATTACATTCCTTTTTCGGGAGGGGGGGATTGGGGGGCGACCAACCCATCATGGCATATTTGAGCATGTCAGGGAATTTGTATTTTGAGAAGAGAACCAAATATGGCTGAGTGCAATACGTTAAAAATACCCTTCAAGAGTCTGTGCACCATGTGAAGGGGATTTTTTTTTTTAATGCTGTTTATGTGCCAAAGGAGAAATAGGAACACAAAGTTATAGGGAGGTGACAACCCACAAGACAGTATGACATCAGCAAGACATATTTCACTTTTCAAATGACAACACGGAATAACAGGTTAGGTGAATGCACCACATCATTAGCATATACATTGATTTATCTCTGCTCCACAAAGGCAGGTAACATCCAGGACAGTTTGGTACTTTTGTGTTGCAGAACAGACATACGGCAAGTCAGTCACCTAGTTATATGTTTTGGAAGCACACACCTTAATTAAATTAATGTAACCATGGTAGGAATGTGCTGGGCTTGACTCTGCTTGAATGATGTGGAACAGCAAGACCAACTCGATTGCTGCAGAAGCACCTCACCGGGGTGCGGGTCAGCGAGCGCTCTGCTCTGATCTCCTCCTCCAGCCCATCTTTGTACCTGTGCTTAAGTGTAAACACATGCTCCCGTCCTCTTTAATTCACTGTGGCTCAAAGTTAAGCATGAGCTAAAGTAATGTCCTAAATAAAGGATGGATTTCAGCAAAGGCTTGTATTTTTCTGAACTGTCGTCTAAGGGGGAAAAAGGGGAAAATGGGCCAGATGGAGATACAGGGAGAGGTCTCTGCACAGAGCAATCCCCATCCCATGCAAAAGAGGAGGGAAGTGGGAGAGGGATGAGAAAGGACAAGAAAAAGAAGATACCAAAGGGATGGACCCTTCTGTCCCCTGGTCCTTGGCAAGGGGACAGCCTTGGAGCATGCCCTCCCCGGGTCCCTACTTAAACAGAAAAAGGAATTATCAGACCCTACAAACACTCCCTCCACGCAGCATCCCTCCCTGTTCCCGCTTGCTGCCCCATGCCTCTCTTAGCTATTTTGGGATGGCTCGGGGGCTTGCAAGCTCCTGTGCCTTGCAGACATCTGCAGGCAATACCCAGTGGGGCACCCCCCTGCAAGGGATGACGGCTCGCCTTCCTCTCCCATCCCGGATATCCCGCATCGTGCTCAGACATGGCATCTCCCCACCAGCACCTGCCTGTGCCTCTCCTCGTCACTCTCCCCTCTGGAGCAGGGCCAATGACCCCTCTGCGCCCGATCAGACCTCAAACCTCTCATTTTTTGGCGGGGCTGATGTCTCTGAGACACTTTGAATTATAAAATGGCTCATCAGGAAAGCAAGTGTTATGGACACACACACACCTAAACATAAGGCATAACCCGCTCCAGTCGTGCCACCTTAACCGCATGAGGGATTGCCTAAAACCCACACTCCTCCCGAGACATACACAGCTGTCCTGGACTGCCCACCATTTCCCTCATCAGCTTGCTGGCACGCAGAGATATTAAAAGTCCTGTCATGCATATGCAATAGCCCAGGCTTTTTCATTATTATTATGATTATTATTATTATTATCAGTGGCAGTATACCTGTATATAAAAACAAGGAATCGACGGATGGAAGAGCATGACAAATGTGCGCTGTAAAATCCAATAGGATGCTTCATTATTTTTGTGTGGGTCTGTGAGTAAACGGATGAAGCTCCTGTTTGGACACCGCCCGCTGCAATGCTGGAGCTGCAAAGCTCTAGGGTCAGCACTCCTACAAATCCCAGTTCCCAATAACCCCTGGCCCTGGTTTTTCCCTGTGCCTACCACCTTTGCAGGGTGCAGACTCCCTGCTGCCCACTGACCGTGGCTGCACGGTCCGCCTTGCTGCCCAGTCCTTCAAGAGCAGAGCCACCACGCACACCTGTCCTCTTCTTGATTTCTCAGCAGCTTAAGCAGTTCTTCCTCTCCCCAGTTGCTCTCCCTCCCTTGCAGAGAGGAAGAAAGTCCACCTTTTTGGCAGGACCTCACTGCCTGGAAAGCACTGTCCTGTCTCACTGTCTCCTCTCCTCCCCGTTCCTGTTCCCACTATGGAGGTGACTGCTCCCCAGCTCTCCTCCGATGGGTGACTCCCAGTCATTTTTGCCAGGCAATAAGAGTGCCAAACTATGCACTACTGCCTGTCACACTCTCTGGCGCGCAGACCTAAACTGCCTTCCTGATGGCATGCTCGTCACCTTTGAATGCTCCTGACCCAGGCTCAGTCCTCCTCCACCACCATGGCGTGCAAGGCCACCAGCCTCTTGTTCACAGCAGAGCCCACAGCACGCTCCAGGTCCAGGAGCTCAGCAAGCGTCCACAGGAGATTTCCCCAAATAATCACAGTGCTCAAAGACAAAAAATGTCATTTCAAGTGCAGCACGGTAGTCTCTCTATTTCCAGGGTTGCTTCACGTTGCTCTTCTTCAGACACCGAGGCCTTGCCCCGCCACACACACATGCTCACTGCAGATATTAGATTAGGACTGGCTTGATGGTCCACACCACACTGGGAATGCAGAAATTCCTGAGGGCTAACCCTATTTGGATGTGAATTCCCACAGATGCCTTGTGTTGTCCCTCCCTCAGCTGCCACCGGCTGTGAAGTGGCCACAGCTGTACAGACCTGACCTTGCTTTAACTTAAACACCTTCTGTATGGTCCAATTATTACAATTGCTTTGGATTATTTCTGTCTGCAGGATCCTTTAGCTACTGAGGAGGATGCTGTTGTAGTAGGTGTTGAGTCTCTTCACTCACTCCAGCCAAGGAGTGGTGACTGCAAACCTTTGTGGCAATGGCAGCCAAAGTGCTACACACAGGTCACTGCTATTTAAAATTGAAAAAGGAATTAAGTAAGAGTTAACGGGGTTTCTGAGAAGTGTAAGGCTGCACTTTTACAAGAAAAAGCCTATCTAGACAAAGGTAGGGAGATGTTTCTGCTTGCAGATATGAGTCAGCAACTTTATGAAAAGATCTTTTCATTTGTTTGATTTGGTTTTTTATGTTTTCATGGGTGGTTTTTAAAGAAAATTCCAATATACAAATTGAAAAGCATCCTCAGTTCTGACAGTTTTCATTTTAGAACATATGATGAAATCATACATGCCATGCAAGTCTGTTTTTAGTGTTACTGGAGGATAGAAAAGCATGTTTTTTCTAATCTTTAACATACATTTCAGATTGTTTTCTGGGCTGCAAAACTCACGTTTTATATTTACACCATAAGCTACTTGTCTTCAGAGAGAGTAAATACTTGCTGATGCCTTCAGAAAGCTGCCTGTCCCAATCCTGCCCAGGGACCCAGTGGTGCCGGCTGATGCACTACGCGAGTCCACGCAGCTCTCCACGCCAGGCACCTCCTCTGCCACTCCAGAATCCCAGCTAAGGGCGACCTAAGGAGCCAGGCTCTGAAAAAGCCAATTCTGCATTTTCTTCAGGCTGAAGGATCAATTCTCCTTCCTCTCACACAAGCCTCAGTGAAACCTGCCTAGGCAGAGGGTGCTTTCGTGTACCAAGCCATCGGTGCTCCAGAGTCTGCAACAAGGATAACTGCAGGTCACATTTTTTGGACTTGCATCCAGCATTCAAGTGTGCCATCACTGTTGCCCCTCCTGCATTAAAAACATTAATGGCCAAGACTTGAAACACCACTGAGTCAAAGCGATGTCTTGCCAGCAACCACAACAGGGAAATATTTCACAGGCAGTTTTGACATCAGATTTGACATGACCGGCTGTGACATAAATCCCTGAAGAAATGCCAGCGTTAGAAGCGTGGTGCAGAACAGCCCGGGTAACGCACTGTTCTCGCAGTGCTGCACGCAATTTTCTCTGTTTAAAAAAATCCTACAGCCATCCTATGGACCGTGTAAGTCTGGCTTGATGAATTAGATGTAGAATACAGCGCCAGTCCAGCAAGGATATACCGTCTGACAGTTGAGCTACAAATACTGCCTGAACAATTTCTTGTAACATGTGCAATCTCACATGTTGCAGGCAGCTGCCAATACCATTTCTAAAGGGATTTTTAAAAAGTGGGAAGTTTGATATTTACGATGCAAATCTAGAAGATTTATGTGAAGACAGATTTGGGATTTCTTTTCAGTGTTGTCCCAGCAAAATCAACCGTGGAATTAACTTTGAGTTCAGTGAGGCCACAGTTTTGCCATACAAAGTTTCCAATTCAGCAGTAGATAAAACTACATAGGGTCATATAAGGCTATGCTAGACTGGCACATCAAGCATGTGTAATGACTTCTTCAGATATATGTTCCAAGGTGAACAGGTTTCATAGCAGGACTTCCACGTTCCCAGTGCTAGAGCTTTACCTGCTCTTCATCCACATTCCCCATCATTCCCTCCACCCTCTGCTGGCCTTTGCTGGAGACAGCTCTACTTGTGGCATTTGTATTATGTAATAATTTAAATCAGGGACACCTTTCCCTAGTTATCTTCTTACTGAAATTGTTCTACAGGTATAACCTGTACTACAGACACAGCTGTACCAGTTATGAAGCTGCTTTAGATGAGTTCAGGTTATTTTGTATCAGTGGAACATTTCTCTCATTAAGAGGATTGTATCATATTAATAAGCCAGGTACACTAATAGCTATCCAAAGCATGAAACAAAATTCAGATGATAACCCAAACCCTTCTTGTTAATCACAAATGACCAGAGGCTACAATTTGCATGTGTGTGAACGTGCAGGGGGCGTGTAGATTTGTCTTTGTGTGTGTGTGTGCGTGTGTGCAAAGCAGGCAAAAAAATAAAAAGCAAGCAACAGCCCATGGGAGTTTCCTAAGGGATTGCTTTGCAGACAGGGAAAAAGTAGCAAAGGACAGTGAAAAGAAGGTTAAAACCATCAACTCAATTAAGACTCGAGGGGAAAGAGGAAATGCTGCCGGGCAGTACAGGGCATTAATGCTCCTCCAAGGCGGAACAGCAGAGGAAACGCTGGAGAAGGAAATTTGCTGCCACGTGAGCAGAATTAATGGGTGGTTCTGGCCCGGCTGAGCTGCTGAGCTGCTGCTTCTCAATGAGTTGTTAATGGGGAACATGGAGAGTTAGGAAGTAATGAGGACTTTGTCAATACAGCTGTGGATAAAAGTGGGTAAGGAACCACTTAAGGAAAAAACCATCACACAAATCTGCAACTACAGATTCTGTGCTTTTCCGGTGCTTAAGAAATTACTTGCAATAATTTTGGAAGTGCTACAGAGGCTGAGAAGCAAAACACAACCACGGGACAGATCCTTTTATTAAACCAGAAGTGGCAAGAAAGAAAGAAATCTTGGTAACAGTGGTCTCATCTATTTTTTTTTTTTTTTTAAATTCCCAGGAAAGCAAAAGAATGAACAAACCTAAATAATCTCCACAGGTGGAGGAGCACCGTTTTCATAGGCAGCACCCAGCACATGACAAATGTCTCCATCGCATCCCATCTAATGGCCATTAGATAACCCACCCCAGCAGGACTGGAGTGTGTTGGTACCAGCACCACAGACAAAAAAGCAGAGGGTTTCTTACAAAGTGACCGGATTGAAAGCAGTATAGAAATTTGGGTTGGGAAGGTCACACATCCATCTTGTGGTTGGGTTTGTTGGTGCTTAGGAAAAGTGGAGAATCTTTTCCAGGTTTTCTGAGCAATCCTGGCTGCTTTCCACCTCCTCCCCCTCCCATGAAAGCATGCTCTCCCCACACAAAAGCCTTGCTGTATAATCATTTTTTCCTTTTATTTTATGTAAAGACAAACGCTATTAAAAACACTCCGCATTCTCGTTTCTTTACCTCCAAGAAGAGCAAACACAGAGAAACACTCCCTAGAAAACACTCCCTAGAAACAGCACTGGATTTATTCAAAGGTAATCATCCCATTTTACGTGTCCCACAAGACTCTGAGGGAGGTACTCCTTTCTGTGCTGGAAAGTGCTAAGCAAGGCAGGATGGTCACCGTAGCAGCTTCCCTCCCATATCCAGCCTCCACAGAAGGACATGCAGAACCTTTGCAGCTCCCTAATTCAACATAGTTCAGAGTCGAAATCCAGGTGGGCTGGAGATGGGTGGGAAGGACAGGAGCAGCAATCATGGGGCCATCAAGCCATCCAAGTGCGGAGGGAGATCTCTTCCCTGGCTACGTCCCGCAACTCCTGCCACCCTGCACATGCACAGTTGGGGAGGAGGGGGCCAAGATGGCTTTGCATGAGCCAAGGACAACCCCCATTTCATGGAAATGCTGTCTATGGCTAGATCCGTGCAGTCCTGGCTTCTCTGCACCAGTGGGGACACAGAGAGGCCAAGGATGGGAAAGTCACCTGGACCCCTCTGCTTCCTTCTGGGCTTCCTCCAACATAAAATCAATTGCTGGATAAAGAGAAGAGAGGCAATACGGCACATAGATAAGGCACAAAGCTTGCAAATATTCTGCATGTAAAAACATCATGTTTATCAAACCCGCTCCTCCGCAACACTCAAAAACCCATCATGAAAACCAAAACCAGCAGAAATAAGTCACGGACCACAGAGCATGCTTGCATGTAAAAACAAAAAAAAAAAAGAAGAAGAAGATGGAAAATAGGCAGGAAGGTTCCTCAGAGCACTAAGGAGAAGCCAGCTTCACCAGTCTCCTTTCTGAGCAGCACGGGATGGTTACATCCAGCTGGCAAAGCTCCAGAGCACAACCCCATGGAAATATCCGGACTCATGCTTAACCCTGCATCGGCTCCCACTCCAGCACTAAGTACTAACGCATGTTTGATCAGACAACAGGAGGGGTATCTGCTCCTTCCAAAAGTGACCACAAGCTCCTGGCAATTACACCGACTACTTGCTCTGGCCCTAACCGCACACCACAGTTGTTAAACTGCCCTGCCAAAGGAAGACGTCTTGCCAGATGGAGTATTCAAAATAAAGCAAAGAAGAAAAATCCCTTTAAATAATCAGCATTTCAAGTGCTCTAACGAAGAGAACACGTATTAAGGCGACCTCAGAGAAAGGAAAACCTATTAAAGCAAATGCTAAAAGTGATTTTTCAAATATTCCTGCCCTTTTCACTTTCCACAAGGAAGTCTGCAGAAATCTTACAAAATTAGAGCCTCATCATTATTCACCTTTATATTCTCACTAGTTCCAGTGGCATTACTGGAGACTACAGATCAGGGGAGGGTATTTTCTAATTTCAGTAATTTTTTGTGCATATTAGCCACTCTTGGACACAAGTTAGGCCTTCTGCAGTAACAAGGCTGCAGAACAAATCATTAAAAATAATTTAGAAAAATGAGAAAATCCTGGATTCTTGTAATTTCCTTTCTCTTGGTTGTTTTCGGTTGTTTGTTCCCCCCCCCCCCATCATATTTTGGAAATAATAGAGAAAAAAACAACAAACATGCTCACAGAGAGACCCAAACTTGAAAGGAAACAAAATGCCATCCAAAGGCAAGTGTCAAAGCTCCCAGTAACATCATCAGAGTTTCATGTTGTGTATTTTTCTGTGAATCAATATGAAAGTTTTTCAATGAAGATATCATACTGTATACCAGTTACAATTACACATATAATGACATTCTTAAATGCTACTTTTGAGACTCAGACCTCATACTGAAATGATAACCAAGCCCGGTACACGCGCCTTTCAGGGCACACGTGCAGATCAGAGTTTGGCTCACACGTACAGCACGGTATATAAGTCGAGATGCAAACGTGGAGCTCAGCTTAAAAAGGGAGCTTGTGTTTGCAGCACCATGATACCCGTCCTAAAAATGAATACCCAGCACTTTCCAAGCACCAGCCGCTCCTCTCGTCTCTGTACTGGGGGAACCTGGTTTAGGGCTGGTGAGAAGCACGGCAGGGAAATAGCACAGCGTGCCTCAGAGCACAAGTGGAGGCTTGTGTTACTAGAGGGTTGCTGGCCTTCTCACAGGACATAGCTTTATTTTCTTGGCCAGCAAACTGTCCTCGTTGCTTTCTGCAGTGGCTGGGAGCAGAGCTGCCCTGCACCAGCTGCCGTGCCTGCGGCAGGCATTTGGTAACCCCAGCTTCAGTGGCATCTCCTTCTCACCTTACGGCAGACCCGGAGTCGGGATGAGGCCTCACCTGCTCTGGCCATCCCCAGAGCGGGGACAACAGCAGCACAGATGGACCCTGCCATGTCCCCGTCCGGGACAGCCCCAAGGTTACTCCTGCGCCAGGTACTTGGCACAGCCGGAGCCCAGCATCTTTTAACGACTTCTCCTTTTCCACACACTACTCTATTCATTTTCCACTTTCCCAATCGCAGCTGTCGAGCCCTATTAATGCGTAGAAAAAAACATATTTAAACCCTAACCTGCTAGGCCAGAAATAGAAGTTCTCATTTTCTTTTCCAAAACACAGAATAGCTGAGCAACAACGAAAGGAAAGGATATCTCTCCCGAGTGCGCATCTGGAACCAATTTGCTGTATGCAGCCACTGGGTGTCACTTTTGATATATATTGGGTCAGCCACGCAGTGCTTCGGCAAGAGACACGGATTTCAAAGAGGTGATCCTAAACCAAACCAGACTGCTCCGCAGCCGCTCACGCGCAAGCTGTAATTAGCAATTAGCCAGCCAGGCTGATTTATTAACAAAACGTCTTCGCTACGACATTAACCGCTGTACGGTGGCTCCTACCTCTCTGTCTGCAGTGTGACTTTTGACGGCTCCACGTTGGGGTTTTCCCACTCCATCTGCGGACAGTGCATGAAGTAGCAGAGGGTGTACAGAGCCTCTGGCTCCCAGTAGAGCGATCCCTGCTTCTGGTGCATTGGCGTCCCGTTCCCATGCTGCTTGGCATTGAGGGGCTGGAGGTGGTGCATTGCTCGAGATACCAGGTCACCTGGAAAAAAGCAAAAGCTGGGTGAATGCCAGGCTTTCCTGCTGCCTCTCCCCAAAGTTTTCAAACCTAAAGGTACACCAGGTTGTCTTCCCTTCGATTTAACCTCACATATGCAAGCAGTAAAGGGTAAGGGCAGGATCCTGTGCATTGCTCATCGCCAGGTGGGAATTTGTCTGGTGGTTTACGCAGCGCGGTGTGACATACCCCCCCCCAATCCCAAAAGACCAGCAGGAACGATAAACCAAAAGCTTCATGCTCCTGGGTAGAGTGTGTCAAGGAAACACAGCCCCTTGCAATGAGGAAGGAGGCAGTCAGACAACACACAAAGTACCGTGACCGTGAGAGCATGCAAAGGCACACACAGGTGAAGAAAAAAAGGGGGGGGGGAAAGATGCTAAAAGACAGTATCAGAAATGTGCAACCGAAATTAGAAATTTTAAACCCAGGCTGAGCCTGAAAAACTTAATGTTGGCAGAAGAGCAAAACCTGTGAAGTGGGCTCACCCAGCCCCTCACATTTCCAGACCACAGAAAATGGCCCAGGATAAAGCAGCCCGTCATCTCTCCTGCGCCAAAGTGGTTCTGGGTGCTTCCTCGCATGGCGAGGACGGGAAACCAGCTGCAAGATGTGGACTGGGATCAGGAAAGCCAGCAAGCAAGATTAGCAGGCAAGTACAGGGCAAGCAGCAGCAAGTCTCTAAGCACAGTACTGGTTGTAACTAATTAACTAAAACATCTCCCTCTGAGGCAGGGAATTTTACGTTTGTCGACTAGTGACCACTCTTATCAAAGGCAGAGAAACGACCGTGGTTATAAACTGCCTGTTTTCACATGTTCAAACCACTCCGAGAGTGATTTTGGGGGAAATAATGATCTCAGATCAAATCAGATGGTTTGTTTTAAATGAAAATTTGAGCAAGAGCCCTTTGGGTCATTCTTAAGCTATATAAAAGCAAGTGTTGGAGGAAAGAGGACATAATTTTCCAGTGTTAAGAAGAAGTCACACGATTTCTGTTATTTGCTTTTCCCAAGCGCCCACTGAGCACTGAAATTGGAAGGAAAAGTTAAAAATGTACACCGAGATAGGAACATAAAACCAAGGGGAGGGGGGGAAGGCTGAATAATGAACTCCTGGGGAAACTTAAAGAAGAATCGTTTTGACTGTGTGCAAGGCCAAGCTACAAGGTCAGGGTTTTTGGTTGGGGTTTTGTTTGGTTTGTTTTTTTTTCCCAAAGTCCAACCCCTGTGTAGACATCACAGCACATCACCCCGCTCCAGCCTGACTGACGCAGAGAATGCTGCTGCTGCAACAATGCGCACCAGGGAGAACAGACACATCTTGTTGAGAAATGCTCAGCCCAGTCCTCCAAAAACACAGCCTTAAAACCATGAAGAGGAGAAAACCACTGGCATGAGAAAACTGCCCGAAAGTCCATGATTTTGGGGTTTTGACACAATTTTTTGCTGCACTCTGCAATATTCCTCTGATTCAAAGCTTTCATTTAAAAATAGTTCCTGTCTTTTCCCTCTGCCAGGAAATTGTCATGATAGGGACCAAACTTGCAGCCATGCATACTCATAATTTCCAAGAGGAGCTGTGCATGCGGAAGGCCTGCAGGATCAGGTCCGTGGCAGAAATGAATGTGCCTCTGAGGTGAATCCCCAGTCCTACACAAAATTCTCTGCAGGCAACCAGCAGCAGCAGGGAAGTTTGGGACCCCCTTCACGCAATCCACTCTGTCACAGCAGATGTGCACTGCCTAGCACAGGCCAATTTAACTGCTAGCAGCCTTGCTGATAGCAAAAGTAAATTCCTCCCTTTTCCCCCAAAAGGGAAAGGGGGGAAAAAAAAAAAGTCTAGAAGTGCTGGCTGCAACATCCAGCTTTAACAATAACAGCAAAAGCAGAGAAAAAAGGAGTTTCATGAAATTCAGCCTTTTCAGACCCAAGCCACTATATCGCACTAAAGCATGTGGTTATAGTTAAGCACATGACCAGTCTTATTTCGGTGGATTGAGAAAGCAGGCACCACAGAACACCTCCGACTTCTGTACCCCATGATGAATGCAATTTAGGCCCAGATTCCGGCAGCAGCATTGCTCCCTGAGTGCTGGGGCGATGCTGACACATCCAGCGCCAGAGGAAGCTGCACGGTGAGTAAGGAGGGAAAGCAGCAGCAAGGATGACGCAGGCAGGGCGGTAGCTCAGCATCGCTGCTGATGCAAGGCCGGAGGAACTCGAGTTCCTGAAATCAATGGCAAAGCTCCCATCCATTTCAATATGACCAGGAGTTCACTCTTTTATTCTCTATTTCCTCAACTGCTCCTTAAGAAACCCGAACCAATTCATGCCATTAAAAGCTGAATTAATGTTTTCTATGTTTAAACCTCATTTAATTACATTATGCCAAGAATCGATTGGCTTAGATCTCGCTTTTGCCTTTGCTGTGTTATCTCTAGTTACATTTAAAATAATTTCTGTATTAACAATTACTTTAACATTCCTCTATCAGAGACAGCCCAAAGCTTAAATAATCAATACCTATAAAGTACCAAGCTTCACAGAGGACAGAAAGTAAGCATAAAAAGCTGCATTATGATCTCAGTAGCCGACAAACAGAGCACTGGAGGCAGGATGGGAATTACTGCTCTCTATTTTATTCCACATTGTAACCTCAGACAATCCACTGCATGCTCTGGTGCCCTTTTTCTCCTCCAGCCACATCCAGTTACAGTGCAAATTCTTCAGGGCAGAGACTGGGCCTTAGTGTATCTGTGCACCAGGATCAGTGCCAAGAAGAGATGAGGGAGCTGACAGGCGCACACACACACTGTATGGTAGGACTTATGCATACTCGGTAAAATGTAGCGTAGTTTAACATCTGGTTTGAGATGCATGTGTGTCTTTTTCAATCCCTACCACGTTTTGCTGCTTCTATCCTTCCTTGCTAATATGCTTTTGCTTCTCCATTTTCTTCCAAAGAATATACCAAAAGTTGAAACTCTCTTTGATCCTGGCCAGGGCATCCCAAAGCCCATGGATCTGAAACCAGCTCCACGACGGGACTCCCTGGTCTGGTTTCCAGCAGTCAGCCAACTCAAGTCTCATCTTGGAAATCCAACCAATATATGCTCTCCTTGCCAGCTGTAAAAGCCTTGGTATATCAGAACATTGAGGGCAACCTTGAATTTGTGGCCTAACATGGAGAGGCAAGCCCCCTTCATCAGTTTGTGTTAGCCATCTCTGCTCTTCAGAGCAGCATAGCAGTGCTCTGCAAGGGGAGGTTACCTGCTTGCAATATTGCTGCCTCTTCTGCATCTTTTTTGGCCCTGAAAATACGCCTCAAATATATCAACTGAGCATATCTGAATGGCCAATAAATTCCTGAGTGCATCATAAAAAGAAAAAAAACATAGAAATTAAAAATCCCAGAAGCTGAGTTGATTTTGTAACTCCACGGACACGGCTCCTGAGAGCTGTGGCGTCATGGAACAAGGGGCTCGGTGGGGATCCCTGCCGCGTCGGCCCCCACGCTCATTCTCGCCCCTGTACCACCGCCTGCAACCCATCTGAGGAACAGACTGGGGAACCGATCTGCCTGACAAAAGACCTTGCCAAGTTTACTTTGTTTTTAATTTAAACCAAATAAACACTTCCACAATTTATGCAACATAAGCCAAGCGAGCCGACGCACAAACTGCTCTGCTGGCGGAGCCAGGGAGAGGAAGACATCACGTCGTGTGGGGTGAACACACACACACACACAAAAAGAACAGCGAGGTGAGGGGGGATTTGAGGATATTTTTGTTGCCAAAGCTGGGAAGCCAGAACTGGAGGACAGGCTCCCAGAGGGCAGCAAAGACAGTGGCAAGCCCCAGGCTGGCACTGCCTTGCAGCCCTGGGTCAGGATGGGGAAGAGCTCCAGCAAGGCGGCTCCACGCTGGAGCTCGGCAGCCCGGAGGAGAAACGCCGTGCCTCGCGCACCGACTAGCAAAGGAGCCGTGAAACCATCACCGCACCACAGCGTGTGGAGAGCTGCCGCTGTAGCTAGCAGCATTTCATCCTTTCCACGACTACAGCAGGACTCGCTGCTGCTTGTCATTTCAACGTGGTTTATGAGCACAAGCTCAACATACCTTTGATTTAAAGATAGAAAATATTATGTAATGCACATGTTCTGACGCGGGCCTGGTTTAAGGCAATGCTGAATATTTAAGGAACAGCTTCACTGACTTCAAGCCAAAGATGTGATGTGACAGGGAGAGATAAGCTGCTCCAGTATATATGGGGCTGGTATACAATATACATCAAACAATACCATACAGTGCACAAGTGGACGGCTCGAGCCCTCTCCACAGTGGCCAATGAAGTTGTCTTTTTTTACTATGTTTGGTGTCATTAAAAGCTATTATCACTGCTTTTACTGCTTGAGAGCTCAATGTTTAAAAAATAACACATCTGTTTCCATTTCTTAACAGAGAAAGGGGGAAAAAGAAGAAAAGCAAAAAGAGGAGGAAGAAAGAGGAAAAGATCGATGCCCAATGCCCACTTCTGAGAAACTTCCTGCAGGATTTTATGGTGTGTCATAATGGACCTGATCTTGCAATCACGCCTGCCTAGGAGAAAGCTCACTGCTTTCAGAGGGATAAACTTCCACAGTCCTATGTTTTATTTAAACATTCAGCTGGGTGCGTGTCTGCATAGCCACAACCCCAAGGTGAATGATGCTGGACCAATCCTTACATGGCCACTCCCTACGACACCTACCTTGAGTTTTTCTTGTTCCAAAAACATGTCCTAAAACAGCAAGAACGACTTAATGGAGATATTTTTGCATACTTTAAACAAGCCAGACAGTTTTTTTGCCTATGTCATTCCTTCAAAGCCCAGGGGACAGAGAAGGATCTCTTTTTCCACCACAGCCCTCTTCCCACGTGATGCTCTGTTAGGGCATCGTGCAAAGCAGCAGCAGCCCATGTTTATAGCATGACAGTATCCTACAGGCAGCACCCATCAGTTTGATAACACTGGTCTGATCATACTTCCAGTTGTCCATGAGTCCAGTGTGTGTAGCCTGCTCTCAGGAAGCACTGTTACTGCTTTGCTGTGCTACCTGGGTGAGCATTTTCCCCTGCAAAGAGAGGGCCAGATCCATAGACTGGAGTTGTGTCTGTCCTTCAGAGCCCTAATGTCCTCCTGTGTCTTGTCCAGACCATGAAAAGCAGGAGTGCTGGTCAGGGAGCTGCTCTCCAGACATCAACTTCATGTCATGGCCAATAGTTTCCAAAGTTTGCCCCCTTACAAGCCTGTGAATCAGGTGAAAATCTCACTTTCTTGACTTGGATTCATATAAAAGTCTTGGATCTATGGTTTTGCTTATGACCAGCTCTGGGGAGACTGTATTGAAAACATGAATTATAACCCTGATAAGAACCCATGGCCTATTCAACCTGACTGCTACCTGGTAGCCACGGCCATGCTGCATCCTTCCCAAACTGCAGCTAAGTCTCTCTCCCCTTCTACCTCCCCGTTGCCTCCCGTTTCACCACCAAAGTGATGCATTGCTACAGCTCACCCTGGCATATGCCTAGAAGCGCATGAATGCAGGTGAATATGAGTAGTTGAACTGTGTCTCCTGCACCACGGCAGACCGCCTCCAGCCATCCGCTCAGTCAGCCGCCCGAGCCATCCCTACGCTCTTGGTTTCAGCTGTGCTGTTCCTCCATGCTTACTCTGCTGCTGGTGTTGCATCAATCTCTATGCTTCAAAAGTCAGCTGAGCAGAAACTGCTCGAGCGAAACCTTTCCCCAACTGATTTATTGGAGGTCTTTCTATTGTTAACACGACCCATCTCTACAAGGAAAGGAGTCTGCAGAGAGCTGGGGTAGGTGCACACTAGGAAATGTTTAGTATGTATTTCACTGTGCACATCCTCTTAGCACAAAGTATTTTCAAACATAAAGCTATGCTATTCTTGGCACAGTGTATATTCCAGATTCAAGAGCCAGTTGCCTTGACCTGCGGGTGCACTTGGGGTGCCACAACCTAGAGTCCATGGAGCATCCCGTGTGCAACAGATTCACCATCAGGCTCACCTTGCAGAAACCTCCCCCATCTCTGCCATCTCTGCTTGCCCACATCGTGCCCCTATGTGAATCTGCTACCCCAGGCAATCTTTTCTCCTCCTGACAGCCATTCATCTCTCCTGCAGAAGAGTGAACGAAGGAGCTGTCGTCCCAAACTCTGAATTCAGCACCAGAAGACAGGACTGGGACACGAGCAGCCCATTTCCTGACAGTGGCTTCCCTGTGGCCTCTCACAGATTGTTTAACCTTTTATCTCCACTTATCCTACCATCACAAGAAGCTTCTATTTATGTTACAGAGTACATGTTTGTATATGATTTAATGTTTGCAAAGCCTTTGAAGATGGAGAAATTAGGGATTGGATATATCCCATAAAAAAGCCTCAATAATAATTAAACCTTCTCAAGTTCACATACCTATTATAATAACACTATTACTCTCAAAATCTCCTATGCAGTGTGGCTAGCACAATGCCTGTGTTTGATTCCCCTTAAACCGCATCAACTCCAAACAAAACAGGCTTTGACTCAGATGAGCTATTCATCTGCCAACTCCATGCAGAGCCTTCTCTCTGTGGATCATCACTGCCTTATGGACCACCGTCTCTGGATTTTCTTTGGCCTGACATGGATCCATGTCCTCAAACTCTGAATTTAAGAGCCCCCCATGGCTGAGCAGGCTGAAGAGTGCTCACCCTGGCCTGGCCGATTGCAGGGACAGGGAGGACTGGAAACCTAAGGAAAGGAAAATGCTGGTTTAAACCCGAACGTGCTATGATGCACAGGAGTTCAGGAGTGAATAGGAGTCTGCACCTCAAGGGTGATGTACGTGGAAGAGTCCTGAGCCATGCATCGGGGTATCAAGGAAGGACAGTGGAGGGTTGGAGCTCCAGCATCCCCCTACCCACCAAGGTGATGCCTTTTGCCTCTAACCATTAAATGAGTGGGCTTAAATGCATGACATAGAAGCCCTGGGGGAACAAAACCACCTGCACAGGGACAGACCCCAGCTCAGCCCTCAAGAAGGCAAAGGGAGTTGAGTCTCGCCCCATGGGGGAAGCCCCCAAAGGAGCACTGACAGCAGATGGGGACCCAGGCAAGCGATAGCTGCCCCTGTTCAACCCCTGTAACCCAAGATAGAAATCCACTCCCCTGGTCAGCAGGGCATTGACAGGGAAGGTAAAGCCTTAGCAGGGTGAAGACTGCTATTTTAAATTATCCTCCCTCCCGCTTCGTTTCCACTGATAAATAAATGTATTGCTTTATGGTTTACAACAATGGGTATCTCAGGGGGAATGGAAGTTCATCTGGGGCTATTAAGTAACCTTTCTTGTTGCACAGGCGCAGTCAATGGACTCTCAGGGCCATCACTTGGAGGAAGCTGCAAGGGGAACGGAGTAGAAGCTAGGGGCGCCTGCAACCAGCTAGCACTTAATGGAGGCGAGAAAATACCTAGCGTTTAAGCACTGCATTAATATGTCTTGTGTTCTCTACGAGGGGTGAAGGTGCACCTCAACAACTTCTCTTTTTAGCTTTTACACATGGAGCTGACGACATGTGGATCTGTGAGGAGAAACCATAAACAAGAGGCCCAGAAAGTGGTGGGAGACCAAGGACGTAGAGATCTTGTGCAATAACCCAGTGGAGAGCCCTTGAAAACTAGAAGGAGTAACACCACATCTGGAGAGTGCCCACACAGGCTGCCAGGCTGTGGCCAAACCCTACGCTGAAGGGAGCACTACCATCGGAATTGCAGGTTTCGGCTAGTACCTCCGCTGAGCTCAAAATACAAACCTTTCATAGGGAGTAAGTGTTGACCTTTCACTACGGTGCTGCTTAGTCTGAGAAAAATATGTGACAAACAGGGCTTTTGTTCTGGCAGTAAATAAGCACAGCACTTACAACAACCCTCCTTCAGACACCACCCTTCCAGCAAGCACATTTATCCTGGCATTTGCTTCTAAGCCTAGGTTTAACTTCTTATTTACAGGACATGAATCAATTTGTACGGCTCCTGCAGCGCTCCTTCCTGTTGGTTGCAGAGGATTGAGACTAGATGAAAAAGAAAGGGAGGGGATGCCGACTTTCATCATCTCTGGCTGGGGCTGCGAGGAGAAATGAAAAACAGTATTGGTATGTGCAATCACATTCCTACTTACACTTGAGCAGTAACTCCTCCTTTCATCCCTGAAAATGCGCCAAGACCTACTGGGAGCCTGTTCTTTTGGAAATATACACATTCAGCACCGCAGAGGCAAAGAGAGGATGATGGGGAAGGATGACGTTTTTCCAATGGCAAAAAGGAAAACCTTGCTGAGACCTGAGCAGTGACAGGGAGGACATACCAGCCTGAACATCACATCTGGGAGCCGATTTAAGTGATACACCGTTCAAAGGCTAAAAAGCTCTGAGATCAGTAGTGTTAAGTCACATCCGCAACTTCAGATTATTCTAGTTTAAAATGACAATGCTTGCTCATTGTGGTTAACACTCAAGGGTAATACCACCACCACCGCTGGTCACCACAGTTTGCACTAGACTGGGTAGCAAATTTCTCACCCGGGAAAGCCATAGTGGACTGGCCATCTTTGGACTCAAAGCAAGCCCCAAACAGTTTTCTACTCTAACCTGAAGACATGTGTGAAGACATGGTTTGAATGACATCCTAAGCCACAGTTTATCCTTCTGTGCTACTCAAGAGACACAACCCTTCCGCAGCCCTAGGCATGCACCTCAGCATAGGGTGGTTGTCCCAGCTCGGCTGTACAGTAACACCATATGGTCTTCACCCCAAGACAGCAAGGGAAGAATATTTCTTGGTGCCAGGATTGGTGCCCAGTGGACCCTAACACTCTTCTTTTCCTTGCTACCACCTCCATGCACACACAAGAGAAAGAGGGTCCTCCTTCATCCAGCGAAACACCAGTGACCTCCAGTTGTGAGCCTCATCCCTTCTGCACCTTGTCTCCAAGATGGCAGTGGTATTTTTAGATGGGTGGCGAATAGGTGTGTTGGAGTGTTATGCAGTTAAATACAACATAAATGTTTGTGGATTGCAAACATGCATATATAGAAGTTAGGAAAAATACTCAAAGGTCAAAATGCAGTACTGTGGGATCTCTCAACAGCCAAACCTCTCCCTAATACTCCTCTATTTTTCTGTTCAGTCTACTTATTTTTCCCCATCTTAAGGGGGAAGAAATAAAATAAAAGAACTAGAAATCTAGAAGAATCCCCAAAGATTTCTGAAAAAAACCCCTCCAAACACATCTATTACCCTTCTCTTCTAGGTCTGGTCTCGAAATACAGTTGTATTGGAAAAAAAAATCTTGCATTTTCTCTAAGATTAAACAGTGAAAGCTGTCAGGCTACTGTTTAAGATCCTATTACTTTTGCTGTGCTTCAGTTCTTCCCAATGTTCTCTATATAATAAGCATCTCAAATGAAATTATATTATTCTAAAACACACTGTAGTAGGCAATTACAATTCCGAATACTAAATGCCAATATAACATAGGCCAGATTTATTGTTGTTCCTTAACTTTGTGCCATGTTCATTATATTTTAATGAATAAGGTTGCACATTAATTTTTCAAGCCTTTTCCTTGGAATCACGCATTACCACTGTAATTGTGTTGCAACGTTAGGTCTCTATTTACATTCTCCTTCTAATTCCTGGAGACAAAACCTTCCTTTGATTCTCCGCCCCCCACCCCCCCCCCCTTTGATTCCCCGCCCCCCCCCCCCCCCCCCAAGTCAGCAACATCACCTCTTCTTCCTACTTTCGGGAGAGTGCCCCGGGGCCAGCAGCACTACCTTGCCCTGCTGCTGCCAGGCAGGGCAGGGCCGTCCCAACAACCACCAGCGCCTGCTGCCTGCTAAGCCCAGGAGATGAGAGCAGAAGCACCAGGCGAGCAGGGTTTGTGAGGGGCTGGAGCAGCATCCATGAGTGCGACTGCACCTGCCTAGCCATGGGGACCCCTCAATAGCAACCTGGGTCAACCACCTTCTCCTCTGCAGCATTCCCAGAGGGTGCTGCCCTCCCTCCATGGTCATGTCCCCTATATCCCACCCTTCCCCATTTTTCTCTCACATCTGTCACCCACCAGGGAGACACAGCTCACCTAAACAGTCTTTTCTAATATGCCAACAGCATGTATGAAAAAACAAAGGGAGCAGAAAAATGAGAGCTATCACATGTAGGGCAAGGTGAACGCACCACAAGACACAAGGCTTTTCACCTTGTGAATCTATTTTCCACCTGGGACAGACTGTGAAGAAACTAAGAATACCTGAGCTGAAATAGAGGTGCTGGGCAGTAAACAGGCCCCATTTGCCAGCTGTTGTCTTTCCAGGGAGCAGATTTGATTTCTCAGTCTCAAAGATTCCAGCAGCTCAGCAGCCGACCACACGGCTGCGTGCGAGGATGCTGGGCAGAACCGAGAGCAGGGGAAGCCTTTCCTCCACGTGCAAGCATTCATTAATTCTAGCTATTCTGCTTACTTGCAATACTTCAATTCTTAATGTCAATAAACTATAGAAAATCTCATTCAATTAGAATTGCTTTTTTTTCCTTGCTCTTTTGAAGAGAACAGAAATGAAGTCCTCCCTCCTGGGATACTGCAAGCCGGCGGGACATTGTGGACAGACTTGGGGACTGCCCACTCTGTTGGTCCAGCAGGCCAAGCCTCTGTCCTTACCACTCACTCCTCGTTGGCATCTCTTCCTCCTCCTCTTCACAACTGCTATCCTCTTAATTCCCTCCTATCCAGAGAGTCTGCCTCATCGCCTTTATTCATCCCAAGAGCAGAGGCTTTTACATACTTAACCCTTACCTCATATCCCACTTTCTCCATGCCAGAGCTTGCCATATTCTCTTTCCTCTCCACAACGCCACTTCTAAAGCTCTCCATCCCCCTCACACCACCGGGACAATGATAAATCCTTCTTCGCCTACTCCCTCTCTGCCAACACGCTCTGATCCCCAGGTGTTCCCCCCTGGCTTCTCCCCGCCGCTCAGCGTTTCTGCCCCCACACTGCGGTTCCCCAGCCTCCCTCCACCGCAGAGGCTTTGCTGTAACCTCCGGGTCACAATCTCTGTGGATGCCAGAGAGAGATACACAAGCACTGAACAAAGAGCAAACCTCTTTGTACCTCTCCCCGACTTCCATTTTCCTTCCATTTCATGATTTTCCCACAAATTCACAGGTTTTTGCCCACGGACATGCTGCACCTCCCTCCACATTTCACAACTCAGTTTTGAACTCTGCACCAGCACTGCTGCACAGCAAAGATTTCTACCCAGCCGAGACACAAGCCTTGCAAACTTTGCCAGTTACCGCTCCTCCTTCTGTTCCTTCCCTGACATGCATCTGCTTGCAGTGGCTGGGGAGGCACCCTCGATGGTTGTCCAGAGGGCTTTCTGGAGGGCTACCAGCATGTGGGAGGTGCCAGCCTCTCCGACAGCTGCGTCTAACTCCCACTGATGTGCTATTTCCTTCAAGTTGGCCACCCTG
Source organism: Podiceps cristatus (assembly GCA_000699545.1). Lineage (NCBI taxonomy): Eukaryota > Metazoa > Chordata > Aves > Podicipediformes > Podicipedidae > Podiceps > Podiceps cristatus. The sequence continues at coordinate 32,772 of KL254888.1, forward strand.
AAGAGTGTTTTGCCCATGTTTGCAGTCAACAGACATACAGAAAGCAAACCCTATCAACCAAGCATTTAAATCTAAGGTAGGATTACTTAGAGATGACAGATTTCTGAAACTTGAATTTAAAAAGGAGGGGGTAGTTAAGGAGTCTAGCTTTTTGGGTTGCACACAGAGATTCAAAAAAATCCAGAATGAAAAAAAAAAAAAAACAAACCACAAACAAAAACAAACCAAACCCTGAAGTATCCACAGATTACTTATTTATTAAAACATAACCATATGTACTTTAAGAAAGAGAGCTATCATGCATAATTTAGTTGGCACACAGACAGTACTATTGTGTGTTTCATGCGCGTGAAATAAATAAGCATAAATTACTTAATTTGAACAACACCAAACACCTGATTCCAGAGACAGAGCAACACTTCACACTATGGCATGTAAGTGCTCTTAGCTTGTTGACGTTTCACCAGAGCAGAAAAAAATTGGCATGCTCAAAATAGAAATTCATATCATGGCTTGTAGACAAACATCCACGGTACACATCCACAGGGCTCATGAACAGCACATAAACTGAGCGCTGATGGAGCTACAGAGGAGACTCCCATCGCTACAGAAAACACCAGGAAAATGAACATGAGGTACCTATATATGTCCTTTATGATGTTGGTAACACAGAATTCAGTAATAAGAACAACAGTAAAGTGGCCTGCATGTATCTTCATAGATTTGAGCCTTTTCAATTTCTCCCCACAATTTCATCACAGACCTCAGGAAAAAAATACTTGACAGACATTAGGAAAAAGAATGCCAACTTTTTTGTCTGAACGTTTCTGTTTTCCCACCCACAGCTTCATTTCTCTAACTATACTGTAAGCATGTGATTGTAAGACTTCTAGCTATAAAAAAAAAAAAAAAAAAAAAAAAAAAAAAAAAAAAAAAAAAGAAAAGAAAAGAAAAAAAGAAAGAAAAAGCGCGCATTTCTGGTAACTTTATCTCCATGTCACATGAGGATTCACATGGCATTTGCCTCCTACAATCTATTTGTGCTGAAACCAAAGCTTTCAGATTTTGACAGATATCATAGATTCTCACATTTCTCAAAAAGTGTTTTGCTAAACCAGCAAATAATTAATCTTCCAGGCACAAGTTCCTTTGGTGCAGGTTTGAGTTGTGGTTCTGTCCTCTGCCAGAACTGGAGAGGGAAAGGCAGGGTGAAGGACCCTCTGTAACACAGGTTGAACTAGCTCTGCTTTAAATTTGCGACAGTATTTCCTTCACTTATTTCAACCTTTAGCTTTTTGCCTGCCCATCTCAAAACAGGCATCCCAGTGAAATGAGACAGGACACCAATAGGACAGACATTTGCAGTCTGGCCAAGCTGTGAGGTGGTCTCAAACACAACACAGGAAAAATGAAATAAAGCATCTTTCACCTCTAAAAATGAGAGCAGTGTGTGCAAACGGGTCATAAGTATTGCTGTGAGACTGCATGAGACTTTTTTCCTCCTATGGCTTCAGCTTTCCAACTGGCCATAGAGCATAAGCTTGGCGAGATCTGATCCAACATCTCCTTCAACATTACACGTGCTCCCTCATCTCTACTCTGCACAACCAGGCAATGCAAGTGGCTTTACTTTACTCCAAGGAAAGAAACCCAAACATTATCAAAAGCCTTGTACTTACTGAGTTCAGCAATGCTCCCCACCCGCGTAGCAAGTAAAGACTGCTCGATGGTCCTTAGCTCTGATTGACTGAACATCTGCACTTCCCCAGGCTTGTTTGACCTTTGCTGGTCTTTGTGAAGGTTCAAGCTGTCCGGCAGGCAGAGAACACCTACAGTGGATAAAAAAGAAAGGAGAAATCCAATGTCATTTCAGCCAGTATGGATGACTTTACTGCCACCACCACATCATTTTGGGGACATTCAGAGACAAAGCCTGTGTGTGCAGAGATCAAAGACAATCAACATCTATAACTCAATGTCACAGATGACTCATGCTCTCAGAAGTGGCCCTCATTAGGTCTTCTGAATATCCTCAGGTCACTTACAATGTCACTTAGAGATAATTCTTACAGAAAATCCTAGAGAATTGCCCAAGGAGGAGGTCAAGAGGGTTCCAAAGAAGCCTCCTAGAAACTATTTCAAACCCATATAAGTTCATTAGAAAATGGTATCTCAGCGACATAATTCTTAAAGATTGGCTTTAAAATGATATATGAGACAGGCGATACATTTACGGGATTTTCCTGTAAGGGGAATTCCACTGACAATTGCCAAAATGACAGACAGCGTCAAGATGCTCACAGTGTCATTGATGGGCTTATTGAATTTCTTTTGTAAATACAACTCCTGGCATTTGAACTGCTTGAGCTTCAAAAGCCCATTATGCAGAAGCCCTTACAGCTGTGAATTTTTTGTGGGGCAGGACATAAGTAAAGCTACTGACATAAAATAATGTACATACACATTCAATCAGGCACAAAAGTCACTTTCTGCCATGACATCTAAACCCTCAGGTGCAGATAGAGGGCACACATTTGTTAATCAAAATCACTGTCATGCTAAAAAACAGAACTTATTTACAAGAACAAACCATCCTTGGGTAACAGACACATGGAAGTCAGCAGGAGAGCAAGCTCTCCTCCCTTCCCATGGTCTATAAACAGCCAGCTATGGCCACGCTCTCCACAGCATCACCTTCCCAGCCCACACACAGGTGGAGACCCGCTGGAGGCAGTGGAATTGTACCTCTTTATGATGATTAAATTTCATCTTATCTCCAATTGTGTGATATGCAACAATTACACCTTTGAGAAGAAGCCAGAGTAGAAAATGTACTTTTTCCATTAGCTTTTACTATTCCTTCCTTTTAAGTACAAGGGATAGGTTCTGCCCTTATGGGCCAAGCACACTTTACAAAATACTTTAAGGAAGAGGTATACATTTAGTGTTTTTCTTCAGGAGAAAGAACTTATATAGTTTCCCAGCTCAGTAAATATACGGCATCTAACTCTACTGATCAATAATCCTACCAATAGGTATAATACTGAAGATCATGGGCAGAATGGCCACCTTAATCCCTGTTTACTTCAGTTATGAAACAGCCCCACAAACATCACTGCATTGGAGCATCACAAGACCAGGTAATGTGCCTGAGTAGGGATGTTTCTCAGCCACCTTGTTAGCTCCACCAAACTACTTTGGATTCCCTCCACACATCATCTTCTCCCTGCAAACAGTTTAGTCTAAAAGCTGTATTTGTAGCACGGACCGAAAAACACCCATCCTGGGAGGAAAGAGGCAACGCAGGTTCACTGAGCACGTTCAAAACAAAAAGCGGGGATATACACCGGGCAAACAAGGACCAAAGGTCTTGTCCACTGTCCTGGTTTCAGCCAGGATGGAGC
>KL254889.1:3889-51203 GCA_000699545.1 Podiceps cristatus
AGCGATGTACCTGCCGGTATCTGGGCCAGATGACCTTTGACTAAGGTTGTAAATGTGGGACAACCAGAACAAAGAACCTTCAAGGTTTGGCTACGCTAAAGGCAGATTCTCAAGATCCTCCTAAGCAAACCTTGGAAGTCATACAATTAAGATTTCAGAAAGAAGAGCAGCTTAGTCAAATGGTTATATGAGACTTTTAGAGCCCTCCCCGTGAACGTTCATTGCCTTTCCCACACTCCAGCCTTGATGTAACCCAGCAAAAAATGAAAGCCACCAAAAGTCATCTGCTGCAATATATATTTTAATTCAAAGTGAATCTCGACAGTAATACACCATAAATTCTTATTTTGACACTCACCAAAATAGTCACCTGGAAAACCCGCTTTTTGTGACAAAGTACAGAAGGCTTGGTCACATTTAAATCACTGAGAACTAGAAAGAAATACTATCGCAAACTGTAAGAGACATTACATCCATAAAAAATTTTCCCAGTCCTCATATTGTAATATTGCACAGTGCAATTGCTACATGGCGAACTAGTGTAGCATAGAAATCCAAAGCAAAAAAAAAAGCCACAAGTCTACAAATTGTTAAACAGTAACAGTTCAAACTTATTAATCAAGTCTCTATCACTGGGTATTTCTAGAACAAGTCTTCCTACAGCTTGCAGTGTGATTTAACTTTTACTTAACACAAACCAAGTTAATTAGCAGTAAAAACAAAATTTAAAAATTAAAACCAAAAAAAAAAGTTAATACAGTAGCATATTTGACCAATAAAACACCCTGAAGTAAAGTTAAAAACCGAACACAAGAAATTCATATAAAATCTTGCAAATTAAAGTAATATGCAGATATGCAATTCTGTAGTCATGCAGTGTTTTATTTAAAAAAGGCATTAAAATGGTAATGTGTATAAGTGCTTCTCAGAGGAAGATTTTTTTTCACGGAAAAGGCCCTCGCTCTGAAAGCTTTTTTTTTTTTTTCTGCAGGTGGGCCCCGGACACTTGGAGTGACAAGAGTCCGTTCTCTTCGAGTATATTGCAGGATGGGGGAAAAGTCACCCGAAATATATTGAATTTAAGCTGTGGCAGGATCCCAAATATTTCGTTCTTTGAAATACAGACATTTCTAAAATTACAACACATAGAAAGAGCAGCAGATCTAATTTGGGGCGCATTTACAGCAACTTTTTCCTGCATACGATAGGATACTGTTGTGAAATACAGATAATTGTGTCAATTTAACAAGCACATCAGCTTAAAACCTTAAGCACAGTAAAAAGAAAGTACAGTAAATACATCAGACCAATGAAGATCCCCATGGCCCCAGAAAAAAAAACGTTGTATTTTTTTTTTTTTTTGTTATCACAATACAAAATTCATTTACTCCATTTGCATTGGTGATTCTTGGTGTGTCCATCGCCTGCAATGGAGTAAGCACCAAAAAAAAGTCATTTCCCAACACAAGGGAGTGAACAGAAAACTATCTGCTGGACCATATAGCACGAGTTTGAAGTGGTAAGGTGGACATCCAATTTGGGCATTTTCTTGACTCCCTATATTTAGGCTTTCTATATACGTTGATAAGATTTCAAATTCATCAGGATACTCTTAGTTTCTAACGTATACTTTATATACACACACTTGTACAAAATGCATAGAGTTGATTACTAAAAACACTGAAACTTTTGGGAAAAGTTAGGTTTCTTAATTTTCAATGTGATTAAAAATGTACTGCTGGTATTTTTTTGATGATCTAATACTGTTGTATTTTAGTTATTACTTAAAAAATAAATCAAATGTAGGCACATTTATTTCATTCAGACATTCATTAAATAAAACACTGCTTGTGTTAGTGGAGTAAAGAAAAAGATTACCAGTTATTAGCTTATTGACAGAGTTTAACTCAAATGCTTTGCACTCTTATTCCAGTCAACATTGCAAGGATTGTATTCCAGATTTTGTTTTAAAAAAAAGTTAAGTCAAGCCTGCAAGATGCAGCTTCTTAAGTGTCTACACAATGCCAATATGAAAACATAAAAAAATTAAGTTACATCAATACATCCACTTATATGCAGTGATGAGCTCAAAGTTAATGGAGATAAAATACTGATGCAAATAACACACCCCAAAAAAACATATGCAATCATCTTCCATCATTTACAGTATAGTAGTTACGACACTTCAAACATGAAAACAAAATTTAAAAAAAGAAAAAAAAAAAAAAAGAAAAAGAAAAACACAAACCAAAACCCGGCTTCTATTTCATGTAATTAGACTTGTACAGAAATTAGAAGGCTAAGAAAGAACTAGTTAATCACCTAATTTCACAGCTATCTGAAGTGGCAATCATTATATAGCAGCTTATCTATGATACATTCAAGATAAATGATACAATTTATTACTTGCCCATAAGCTAAAACACAGCCTCAGCTTAATACCTTCTGTAAATCCCATCTCTACACTACAGTATACTTGAGGTCTATGGAAAAGTAGCTACCTTTTATAGGAAATGGATGATTAAGTCTTTGGTGCTGCAAAAGCAACTTCATTTGAACAAAACAAAACCCCAAAAAAGACACACTTCCTAAGGAAAAAAAAAAATGCAAAAAAGCATGTAATTTATGTCCCTGACGGAATGTATTAAATAAGCAAACACCCGCAACAGGCTAAAACAAATACTATAATGTAAAAAGACTAAAATCTCTCCCATGCATAAATGAAACATTGCACACAAAGAACTCACATCTTTTCAAGCTTCAATAGTAAATATTCTTCTACTAGTTATTAAATACTGCATGGTTTGCTCAAGCTAAGATGAAACCACATCATGGATCAATGGGCACTTGGCTTTTTCTTTCGTTAGCTAGTCAGTCATGCCTACCGCACCGCTAAACATTTTATTATATCCAATTAGACAAACACTTTGAAAATAAACTACTTAGGTTGTATTGCAGTTCCATTTACCAGTATGAAACACTGTGTTGTGTGTCACTACTCAATAGCTACTGAATCAACTTTTCTTAAGCACTACTAAAGTCTTGTCTTGAAGCTAGATCATTCTGTGGGAAAAAAAAAAAAAAAAGACAGCAAAATTCGGCTACAGCAAAACATGCTGCCTTCTCGATAGGAAAACACACCCAATACTAAAATCATACCACACAAAACCCAAAATGAGCATTACGCTATCAAAAAATCAGCAGATCTGAATTTTTAAGTGCTGCAGTCCTCAACATTTATATATAAGTAATAACATTAACAACCTCAAATATTTAAGGCACTATGTGTGGGAACAGTTTACAATGCAGCTGAGATTATTAGGACAACAACATTTAAGAGCAATGTTTAGGCTTTTTTTTTTTTTTGCCCATGCAAAAGACACATGCAATGTGAAGAACAACAGCTCAACTTTTAGATAAGTGACTCAACATTTAAACACCAAGATACGCAATACAAACGAGTTACTTCTACACTGTACTGCTGACATATGTGCATCTGTTGCTCTAGTTCTGTACACTGAATGGCTTCCCAAATGTAGACGTGTCTTGCACTAGTTAGAAGGCAATTTTATAAAAAATAGCAGGAGCAAAACCAGATTTCTGCTCCCATAAGTCACCTGTCTAAAGTTACTATATAAGAAGATAACATGACCAAAGACAAGTTATACCAAATGTGCAAAACACATTAAAAGTGAGTTTTTTTTAAAGCTCAGAGTTGTTTAAATTGCACCCAAGTCTACATGATTCAAAAAAATAATTTTCCTGTTGTGCCATGGCTAATATTTAATAAATACCATGTTTCTTCTTAAATCAAACTTCTGTCTCATTGAGCTTCCTCAATATAATGAATCTGAGTTCTCACATAAATGGATACTGGCTGAGTTTTGTTGGACTCAATGGAAATCCTGTGTAAGCAGGTGATGCTGCAATGTACGAATGCGGTGGGAAAATTGGTTTGTATTGAGTCTGATGAATGGTTGGGGAAGGTAAGAGACGGGGATTTATGCCAACTGGAACTTGGTGTACTATACCGCTGGGATGAGATATATTGTAGGTTGGATGCTGTAACAAGGGTCTTGAGGTACATGGCGAGGCAAGGAGGTGGGCAACAGGCGCAGCAGTACTGAGGGGTGCCGACGACGGGTATGGAAGAATAGCAGGCTGTCCTCCAAGGTGGGTACTCCCAGAGAGATGTGCGTGCACGGCAGTGTGGTTTGGACTTCCTTGGGGAAGGGAGAAAGCGTGGCCGGCAACGCTGGCTGGGATATAAGCCTGCTGCCTCCGATGAGCGTAGTTTCCGTTCCATTCCTGCGGCCCAGATCCAAAGTGCTGAACCTGTCCACATACAGAAATGCGCAGGTCTTAATATTTCTAAGTATAGAAAGAGTTTGAAAAATGGAATAATGCACTAAAACTAGTCAACTCAAAATCAAGAGAAATATAGAGACAGGAATAATTAAATGGTTAAACAAAAAAAAAAATATTAGCTATTTAGAGAGTAGCACAGACAGGAAATCTGAAAATAAGAGATGATAAACAGAACACAAGTTATTTTAATGCTCTTGCAGAAAAAAGAAAAACAACAAAAAGAAGATAAAATGCCATGCTGGGCTGTTTTAACAGAAATACCATGTATCACATGAGCAAGGTGCTTATTCCACTCTACTCAGCACTGGCTTGGCATCAATTGGAAGTGCTGCATTCAGTTTGGGCACCATAATGAGGCACAAAGAGGACAAATAGGAGAGAAATTTTAGAGGAGAGCAGAAAAAATAATAAACGGATTGAAAATATCTGAGACAACTAGGCAAACAGAAGTCTAGGACTATGATCACAGGAAGATGTGGCAATCATTAACAGTTATAAAGAGAAAGACTAAAATCAATTACTCCCATTAAATGATGCAGACTTCAAACTACATAGGGCATCTACCAAAAAAAGAAGGATCAGCATGAATTTTTGTAATGAAAACAACGTTCTGCACTTTCCGCTAAGAGGCTGAGGAGCTGCTAGTCGTTGAAGAGATTAAAAATTAATACTATGCTGATCACATTAAGGTTTGCTTAGAATTAATTAAACCAATCCTTCTGCATAATCATGGAGAAGGAGAGATGGCGTCACCCACTCAAATGTTTCTTTCAGTCTGAACTGTTCAAGTCATTATTGGTAAATCCTCTTATCTACATATAGCATGCTTGCGTTTACTATTTAACCTCCAATTTAACATTCACAGTTACTCTGCAACACTTACACAAATAGGTACTGCTCCTACATTGGATGTACCTCCAGATACCTAACCAAAAGCTCAATGCAGCTGCAGCTCAAAATCAATGAATTAAAAGGGGCTTAAAGTTGATGTCACATGTCAACTTCAGTGCTCAGGCACATTTACTACATTGTTGGCTACTGATAAAAGTAGCTTTTAAATTAAGTTTGGCTATCTTCCAACGTAGGATTGAACTACAACCACAACCTCTTCCTCCCCCAGCTTCACTACCTGGCAGCAAGGGTAAGAAACAGTTGGGTTTGCTAAGCTCTGTCTCACCTCTGGATACTCAAAACTACAAGCATTTCCATGCACACTACTAACGGAACAAGACTGAGATATAGCCCCAGTTTTTTACTGCGCACTATGAGCATTTTAGCATTTGGACGTAGGAAAAAAAAAAAAGTTAACATATTTTTCATTTTGTCTCCGCTTTGATTTTGTGTAGGTGTTAATAATTTTCTCAGTCTCGTTTTTCTATCATTTTTTAAAATAAAGTCAGCTGCTTTAAGAAAATTACCAAAAGTGAAAGATATTTGTGACTTGTGCCGTAAGTTGAAATCCATTTTTCAAGATTTGAACACTTCTGCAATCAAGCTATTGAAAACCTGCCTTTGCCATTTACAGCATTTGAATTTGTGAGCATTCAGCATGTTTGGAATCTCAAGAGAGAAAAAATACTTCTTAGACGTGAGTAAGTACACATACCTGACTGAAGTTTATATGTTGCTGATGGAATGCTGATGTCAGTTTTTGCTGACGGTTTCCTACAGTAGAAGACTGGTTTATTCTTCCCAGGACAGACCGACCCTTTTTCAGTGGCTGGCACGTAGCATCTTCCAAGATACAAATGAACAATGTTAAGTTTTTGTTGTCATTGTTCTCTTCTAACAAAAGTCAGACAAAGTTTCATTTGCTTCAGCATACAGGGAGAAATAATAAAATAATATGCTAATTAAAGTCAACACAATGTGTTTATTGCAGATTAGCAGATATGGGAGTAGGTCAAAATCTTCCTATCTATGGCTATTGAATAAATATTCAAATTTCTGTTTTTGACTACTGGTATAGAAAAAAAAAAAAAAACAAACCACCTGGACTAATTTACCTGTATTCACCACCTGTTCCTCAAGATGTAACCTGTTTTCAAGTCTCATTGGTGGTACCACTACTGTGCAAACGGCCGATTCGGTTTCAGGATTAGCTGATGCTCCTGCTTCCGTATTTTTATTGGCATTAGCTACAAAACCATCTTCCACGAATGGGCTATCATGTCCCGAAGAGTCTGAAGTTGGAGAACCATCCACTGTATCACATCCACTTTCCTGTTCGTCATCTGACATACTATCAAAAAATAAAAGTATTGCATTGAAACAAATATATTTTCATAATATAGAACAACTTTAGTAAATTACCACATAAATTTGATGGAAGTTAAACTACTCAAAAGTGGATAAAAACATTACATTTAATTATAAAAGCACAGACATACAGTTGGCAGTTCAATATTCAAATGCATTCTACCCATAAATTGCAAGCCTCAGAGAAAGGAGATAACTTCTACATAAAGATTTAGATATGTAACCCAACTCGCACCCACTTTGCAATTTATTTTTAAAACAATCTTGCACTTATAAACCACCTGAAATTTAGATTTTTAGGTCAAATAAAAGGTTGAAGAAGATTGTTTCATTTCTTCCTGAATCAAAACAGGTCTCCCGAAGGTTATTACACTAGCAAATGAAAATAAACGGATCTAATTTTCTTCTAGAAATCAGCCACATCCTGGAGGCTGTGAAAAGCCGTCCCCAGGGCCCCTGGGAGTCGGGACGGGATAGAGCAAGCTGAGGGAGCGATCTGCACGGTGGCAGGCAGCTCCCTCTCAGCAGCCGATCAACTGCCAGCAGACACTAGGCCTTATCTACTGAAAAATGAGGTGTCCTTGACGCTCCCCGGAGAGCACTGCCTATGTGTGACTGGTAGATTCTATTTCACAGATTTGTATTATAGAGACAACTGCAACCCTCTGTTTACACGGTGGCTATTTGGGCACTTGCGGTCTGTGAAATCCACGTTGGTCAAGCGGTGCAAACTCATTTATTCAACCACTGCTTTTAGCAAAGCAGCTGGAAGGGGAAAGAGGTGGAGAAACCATCTCGTAACAACAGCCTTTGCTAACAGTTATTGAAGCTCTGCGCCTGTTATCAGAAAAAGAAAGGGCTAAGAAGATGGTAAACGCCAGCTGCCAGAAGCGAGACCTCAGTCCAACCAATGGAACCAGAACCAAATACTTTCTAGGCAACAAGTAATAAACAATCTGGGAAAGGAAACTAATTTACAAAGAGGTATAATGCCAGAAAAGGTATTCGTCTTATATACGTATTATTTATTACACAAGCAAAAGGTACATTCTAGACCCATCACTAACAACAGCAAACAAAAACGAACTAGTCCTCAACTGGGACCTCGCCAGGTACAGATTATACAGAGAGCAAGAAGCATCCTTTGCCTAACCGAGCTAAACCAAATGGTGTGGGGCGATGGACAGATGATAACAAAGTTCCTGTTAGAGGGAACAGGCATGAGATTTAAGAATTTCTATAAACTAGAAAAACATGAAACCCCAGTTTTATTACAAACTGGTGAAACACATGCTCAACTTAAAACGTGCAAGTGACAGCAGTGACTTCACTAACACCTCAACATACGGTCAAGTCCTTTGGTGATTTTATAGACAGTGTAACAGGTCCTTATCGCATAGTGATTAAATTAAGACAATATAAATAAAACAATTTAAATATATATAAACTTTTTTTTTTTTGGTGAAAAGCACTTTGACACAATGGGGATCAGTACAAAAACCTGAAGTCCTACTCAACAGAGCTATGTAGTTCTGAACAGGTTTTTAAGTAACAAATACTGATGGTGTGACAACTACTGAGCAATTAATTATATTTCTATATTCTTAGCTTCTGATTCAAGTTACTAATTGTATGATTTGCTGTCAGTAAGCTGAATGTTAATGAAACATGTATCTGATGCGCTCCTCTGCTATTGACATAAAGTTGAATTACAGAGGGGAACTGAATACAGGTCAGTTGTTTGCAATTCAAAGAAAACACCGTAAAATCAAGCAGGTCTTTATAAAAAGTTATCTGAAGTTTTGAATGTTTTGATATTAAAGAATATCATAAGCAGGACTGACGATGTTTACTATCAAAGAATAAGACTACCTGATGCCTCCCAGTATAAAACATACCTTGTTAGCTAAATCTTTACTAAAATTTAACCGTTTGAGTGCAAATTCTCCAAATGCTTCTAGTTATTCTCTTGTTTTACAGTCAGAAATGACAAATGCTTGAAAATACACCTGGTTTAGTCCGTCTATATAACTCTGGCAACTTTTTATTTTAATATCTCCAAAGTCCCAGAAATGGCAGAAATTTGTCTGGAATTATCTTCTACATCAAGTCACCCTAAAAAAAAAAAAAAATGACAATTCTATCCATGTGCTCCCTTACTGTACTTTCGTTGCTGGATCTAGCAGTTACACCTGCAGGATGAGTTGGATCAGCTTAGTAACCTAATAGAAAACTAATCCACACAAAAACCTGCGCGACTGGATTAAGTGTAACACAAAGCTGCATCTCGAGTAAAAAAAAACTTTTCCTTGTCCTACCACTCACCAGACTATACATGTCACCTCCTTAGAATATGCCTTCCCAGCCCCGGGCAGTACAAAGGAAAACAACCCCTTACACCTTTCGGGTTTGTTTTTTTGGTGGTTTTTTTTTGTTTTTTTGTTTTTTTTTTTTTTAGGGGAGAGGATTGTGTTTATCTAAACAAAATCATTTTTATATATAACCTATTAAAAGCATAATTAAGCCAGGCTGTCCAAAATTTAAAAACATATAAAACTGCCTGCACAGACTAGCAGTTCCATTTCCTTCTCAATACATGCTGTGATAGAATCTTTAGATTACTTTAAACAAACCTCTTCTTCATTAAGACTCCAATTTTATTCATTTTGCACACTGAAACTGCTCCGAGTTTGAATCACTTTTTTCCATATAGAAAGCTATTCTACAGAAAACAGGAAGTGAACTGTAGAATAAAAGAATTGGTCATGCTTACGGCAGTTGCAGGTTGTTTTAAAAAAAAATGAACTGTATCCCTAGGTCATAAAATTGCTATGGGATAGTGGGTAAATAATATTAAACCAAACTTTTCATCAATACCAGCAACTATACATCCCAAACGTTTCTTGGTGCACAAACTCATATCTAGGAATCTGATTTGTAGAAATGCCACAAGTAGCTACAATTAAAATTACATCATTTTAATAAACCCTCCATAAATCTAATTAAAAAAATATATTAGCACCAGAAGGGCAGGGACTGAAATAAGAGGAAAAGCCACCTGCAGGTGCCCCAGCCAGAACATCCCAAGTCAGTAGGAACCTCTGACTGTGTTTTACAAGTGTCACAGAGATAGCTGCGTTACCGTCAAGCTCTCAGGTACAGTAGTAAAAAAATGCCATAAAATATTTCAGATTTACGTTGACTGTTTTTTGTGAGAGAGAATTTTGAAGAATGTGCAAAAATGAAGGCTTAAGGTAGACATCGAGATAAAAGTATTTAAAAGCTGCTCATATGAAGAGTGTTCACATAAGTGGGGCTCATGTTTGGTAGAAGAAAAAAGGTATCAGTGTCACTAAAGATAACAACACAAGAGATGGGAGAACAAGGGGGTGCAAAAATTTAAGTTGTTCTGGTAACTTCAAACCTGTCACATCCTACTTCAGCTTAATGTTGCAACCTTACATGATTTTGGTCTAAAGGAAGCGGCATACAATGCGTTTATGTTTTCCGTGTAAACACCACTCATTCGCTGTTCTGAAAACTGCCAATGTAGCAAGACAGATCTGTTCGGAATGATAAAAGAACAGTCTATGCTGTGCAACTGTAGGCCAATAAATTAATTTTTAGGTGTATCACTTAGCCTCACCAGATGGCAACATAACAAAACTGCATTTTTTAATATAAACTGAGTCTGCTGTGTACTAGGATCTTCCTTTACCTGTTGGATCTCTTGCAAGGAGATGGACTAGACTGGCCCGAGGAGCTAGTACTCAGCGTGCTATCAGGACTGCTGAGAGAACACACGCGGTCAATGTTCAGGGTGTTCTGGCAGGCTTCGCAGTCAAGGCTACCTTTACACCTACCACACAAAAAGAAAATGAGCAAACACACCATCTCTCATTCGTTCTTTCCGTATGCCACTGACTTAGGTGTAATTATGGAAGAAAACGGGTCAAACATTAGAAAAGGTGCCTTAAATGTAAATTAATATCCAATTTCTCGTTTCTTTTACATCCAAAACAGATATTAAATCTTTTCAGTGTTCTTTTGGAAATTCTAGACTAAACACGCATTTTTTGAAACCTACTAAATCAGTATTTTTTTTTTTTTACTGAATCACTACTAAAACAAGCAGATAAAAGATTTTACTACAACAGTTCAGAGCCTTGAAACATTTGACAAAGTTCAGATCTAAAACGTAAGTTCCTCCGGTTCAGAATCATTACAAGTAAAAATGAAGTCGAACAGACGTTAAACTTGTAAGCTCTCATTTAAAACGGTACATCCTGCTTTGATAGCTTTGTGAAAGAAAACTCCTTTGGGGCACCGTGCTCAGCATCTGCTTTTATGCCCAAATGCACATCTTTTCATACTGTTAGAGAAGTTTAGGGTTTTTTTACCCATATGTATGTAACGTTATCTACTGGATGCTACTTCTAGAATGATAATGTTTATTATACAAAGCCAGCAGACTAATCTTCAACACATAAACAGGGCATGACAGTATTAAGAAAAAGGAGTATTCTGGACCTAAAAGTATTCTCTTTTGACCAAATCTGTTACAAAAGAATAATAAATTGTTTCCTGTTGCAAACGCCTAAGGTACATAGATTAATGAGGTTGACTTTTGAACGTATTTTTCACTTTGAAATAATACACTGCTACAGAGTTAACTTCGTAGCGAAATTTGATCGGAAGTGCACTGTTTGTCCTTTTTAACTCAGACTCATTAAACACATTACCGATGCTAAGACAGTTCTATTTAAGTAACACCTTAATAAAAGTAAACAACGGTTCTTACTCTCTGAGTGAATGCGTTTGCCCTATGTCATCTTCATCCGTGTCACTGCTGATGGTGATCACGCTGACTGCCGGGCTGGGGGAACCGGCGATGAAAATCGCCTGCCGCTGTTTGGTTGAAAGAGATGGGTCAGGGCCCAGCCTGACCGACGCTTCGCAACAGCTACTTCCCCGTCCCTCTGAGTTGTGATTGTCCTGTGCTGCTATACAACTTACTCTCTTTACAGCCTTCAGGTTCAGTATCTTTGGAGATATAAAGGCTGAATTTTGGATATTGGTATTTTGTAACACATTGCTCCTGCCAAGAAAACACACCATTTGACATTTAGTGAATCTCTACCAACAGACCTGAGAAGTGTACTATTTTCAGCAAACACAAAGCAAGCAATATAGGATAAACCACTGATTTTTTAAACTAACACAAAGAAAAACATAAAACAGTAAACAGAGTCATAAATACTTGGCACAGATCATTTCAGACATTAATAAAAAAAAATGCAAACTAATATCTAAGGCTGAAATTTGCAACAACATTGAATGCAATACGTTGAAAATCCCATTTTCTTATGAAGAAACACCACACACACACACACACACACCCCCGTTTGGGCGAAAAACAAGCAAACAAAACCTGGCCAGATCTCCTGCCAAGATTCTCCTTAAAAAAACAGAAGCTGGTAGCCTCTGGATGAAATCCTTGTTTAATATAAGGCTGCTGAAGCTGCCCTTTGTAACCCGTGTTTTCCCCTTTACTGAGCATCCCACTCCTTGGCAAATACTTTGTATGGCAGTGGGGCGTATTTTCTTTAATAAGCAGCTGAAGTATTTTTGGCTACCAGTGAAAGAAAGACTATTCTTAAGACATAAGTAAGGCATACTGCAACCCTGTTATATAGTATCTCTTTATTTTTAGTTGTCTAAAGCTGATACATCCTTATGCACATAAGCTTACGAATATCTCATTAGAGCTACCTCAATATATTCTTATACCTTCCCAAAGGCTATAAAGACAACTTTGCTTTCGTGATAGGCACATACTAATTAACAGGAACTAAAACCTCTTACTACTGCAAGTATTTTTCCATCTAGGCAGTATTACCAAAGTAACATTGAAAACTTAGAGCAGAAAGGACAAACTTTCCCAAAAGATGGTTTAAGTCCAATTGTTGCAAATAAACACGCTACTGTTACAGGCTATTCCCCTGCCCACTGAACAGCAACAACAAATACACTGGTTTTGACGTCAGAAATACTCTACCAACCTCTTCTGACACAGTTTGTTCCTCTTGGTAGCTGCAGGCTGAGGCCAGACAACATGTGCGATGCCCACACTAATCGGCTGAGGGGCAGACAAGGTTATCTGATGTGTTAAAAGAGGCTGCGGTATCATTGAATTGTAATGGGTGCCCTGGGTAATCATCTTCCTGAGGAAAAATATAGGAAATTTTAAATTACAAGTCATTTGCATCAACATCCATAGATCATAGGACCATTTGGGTTGGAAGGGACATCAGAGACCCTCTAGCGCCAACCCCCTGCCATGGGCAGGGACACCTTCCGCTAGACCAGGCTGCTCAAAGCCCCGTCCAACCTGGCCTTGAACACTTCCGGGGATGGGGCACCCACAATTTCTCTGGGCAACCTGTTCCAGTGCCTCACTGGAACAGTTAGATCTTGGTAGACCAAAGCCATTAAGGTATTCCATGAAAATACGTGGACTTACCCCCAGTCTCCAAGCCTCTGTGGGCCAGCCACGGGATCAGAGGCCAGAGATGTAGCAGGAGCTGCCACCGGCGCCACTTGCTGCCATGCAGGAACCAGTATTTGCTGGGTCTGATTCGACCATGTCTGTTGTGAAGCAGAGAAAAATTCACGATAAAAAGAACAACTGAATTCACATTAGCTCCTTGTAGTTCAGCACAAAACAGGAGAGGGACTGCAACAAAACTCTACAGGGCAAAATATTTACTAACTAATAATAAATAAGATTTTTACTTTCAGTAAGCCAACCTGAGAAAGGATTCCTGCTCGAATCTGTAGTGGCTGAATTGCGTGGGCTTGGGTCACCAACGGAACTGCATTATCCACCCTCAGGGAGAAACTGGTGGGTTTACTATGGTTTGTAGGAATTCCTATCAGGGAGAAAAACACATACCCAAGCTTTAAGCAAAACACCAGAGTCTTGCATGTATTTTCTGAGCAAAATGCAAACATAAAGGGTAATTTTCTGACATTTTACTATTTTTTCTTGATGTGTTTATCATTTAATTCCATCATGTAGACTTTCAAGTCAAATAAACCAACACCTAAAAGATTTTTGTGCCATTACATATCTGCACAAATATTTCATGCTGCAATTTCCAGAAAGAACTGCCAATAGCTACTCTTTGGAAACGGACTACTAGAAAGCAGAATGACTTTGGCAGAAAGTTCTGCAGAGCTAAGCGTTTTACTCTTTATCACAAATCACATTAAAGTATTTGAAAGGAAGCAGACAAGAGTAAGCAGAACTGAATTTCAAAGCTTCTCACAACTGACTCCTGCACATCTCATGCTCTGTATTTTCAGCTAGCCAAAACCCCTTCCTCTTAGCTCTTAGAGCTGGCAACCACACATGTACAATGGAAACAACGTAAAATTTTTTGTGTATGCCATCAAATATTTGCAGTAGCATCCATAATCCTATTTTTCCCTTCATCAAAATAATGCAAACCATAGCACTGTTGGAATATTACCACAAGAGCATAATAGGAAAAAGACGCATCTTGTGCTCTGTATAAATTTCACTATTGTCACAGGAAACTAACGTATAGCAATGCTGCAATGTTTATTACTAATAATAATTCTTAAGATAAAATTGTTAAACTAAAATGAAAGAGGATTTTTTTTCAACAGATACAGCAACAGAACAGCTGTGCTAGAAGAAAATGCTGGCTAGGCAAATATAAAAAAATTCATCTTCTAACTGCACTTTGTGTCTTGTGCTTCAGTCAAAGACTAAGTGGGTGTTCAGAGGTTACTACTAAAGAACTATTAAATTGAAGATTAAAAGTGGGTTTTAAAAAAAAAATCTTTGTGATAAAGGATGAAAGAAAATCTTCATCTGATGGAATCGTCTCATATCGTAACACAATATTAGGTTATGACCATGCAGTCTAAAGCTTTTCATTTTGAACCACTGCCGACTGTTTTTTCCCACACAGCCACCTAGGCCTGCAGCATCTGAACTCTGCCAGCAGTCGCGAGCTTTAGCACTTCAGAGCAGCCAAACAGGGAAGCCTTGAAGTGGAGCCAGACACCATCAATATCCCTTTTCCCTCCATGCCAGCAACTCGTCACCTATGTGATGAAAACAATATATTCCCTTCATTCAAGCTGTAGCAGAACTTAAATTTGGAAATTTGTCATCATACTAAGAATACAGCATACAGAACACAGATAAGTATTTGTCTGTCCTGTTTCCTTTTCTATAATCACTTTATTCACCTGGATATAACCAAAACAATAGGCTTTTTAAATCATGGAATATGTCAATGTGTAAAGCATATATACAATTTATTACTTAGCCATACTAAGTGCTCAGAAGGAAATCTGTATGAAGCCAATGCATTTAGCTCATACAGCCTCTGACACTCCGCACGGTGAATACTCGGAGCTTTCCTGAGTTTCTGGAACCCAAGATAGATGAAGCAGTCAAAAATAACATTACTGATAAAGTCTGCTGTATCTCTCTTTAGATAAAGAGATTAAGACTTCCTGAGGTCTAAGTCTACGTTAAAAGTGTTTTGCTTTTTTTTTTCCAGAGCAAATCCAGTGTGATTTCTGTAACTTCGAACTGCAGAGGGAGAACTAAGGAGGAGTTTGAAAGTGATTCTTAAAAAATCCTACTTCCTATAAACTCCATCATTTCAAATCTGATCTCAACAGAAAGCTGAACAACACTAAGCCAGATAAACTGCGTCTTTGGAGATGAAGACTATAAGCCCATTATAAACAGAAAGAACAAATTTTGCTTAATATCTTCCAAGATCTAAATGAGGTTTTAAAGCCTCCTCCAAAAAACAAGACCTATGTTTGCATGATGCAAATGCCTTTGTTTAGGGAAACAGAGGTCAACTGTATTACCGTGTGTCCTTCTAGAGATGCGTATGCTTATTTGGTAATTTTCTGCACTGCCGAAAGTGTACACTAGCTTCTGTGCTGGCATTTCCACCTCGCAGTCTTCCAAATGTTTCTAATAATTGAATCCTCAGCCAATTCTTTCTTTCCATAAATACAAAATGGTACGCGTAAAACGATCTTATCCTTTGCAATATAGGAGAGTTGCGCTCAGCTGCCCTTTCCTCCCCACGGCACAACACAACCAACCTTCTCAAAGGCTTAGTTACGTGTTTTTCAGCCATCAGGACGCTGCAGCAGTTCTGTTGAGCTCTCCTGGTTCATTACAACCACAGGACAGTAAAAGTGACACTGTTTACATAGGGCAGCTACATCCTTAAATGAAGCCCCAATTTCCAGATGTTTTCTTAAACATTCACTTGGAAGTCCAATGAAAAACCCTCCAACTTTATTATCCAGACAGGTTTATCACAAGAACTGTTATATTTTTCTTATCCTTACCCATAGGATATCCTAGGGATGTACTTGGGGGACAAAAAAACCCCAAAACCAAACAACACCCCCCCCAAAAGAAACTCACCACCAAAAACCCCAGCACAACACTGATATTCCCATCTTTCTTGTTTCCTCTCAAATTTTATCTCAAAATAATCTCCTTTCTTGCTTCAGCTTCTACATTGTGTCCCTCTATTTTATCCAAGATATATCCATATGTATACATATACATGCGTGTGTGTGTAGTATATGAAAATGGGCTCTGGATTGCTTAAATCATTTTCTGCAATTTGCTCTTTCTTTCAGAAAGGTGCATCTGGGTCTGACTCACGCTCATTTTTTTATGACATAATTAAGTTCTTTTAAATATATATCTTTAAGTGGATATAACGGAAAACTCAAAACCAGATGGACTGTAAGGCTCATATTTCAGGAACTGTAAGAATTACAGTTAAACATACCTTGAATAGTTGGAGGACATATAATCAACGCCTGTTGGAAAACATCACTGCAACCAAACTGAGCCGTTCCTGCCTGCAGTGGTATCCCTTGGTGCAAAACGGAATGGGCAGAGGCAGTTAATGCCTATGGGAACAGATTCAATACAGGCAACATTATAACTGTGCATCTAAACCTCTCACACGCTTGTCCCGCCAGCTAGAATACTAAACAACTAAAATAACTTATAAAAATTAAAATGCCAAATCCATTTCGCAGGCAGCAATTCCGTTTGGCCACTGGAGAGCACTACAATACAGCACTGCTTTGCTATGGCAATCCCAGCTCGGAACTTAATTTTGAAACATACTGAATTCTAAAAGGTTTGTTTGATTATTTAAGAAAACACTAGGAAAAAACAAGAGTAAAAGACAGAAGATTGTGTCACTTACCAAATGTACTTTTTTTTCAATTATGAATTAGAGAAGCCACATTAACTGAATTTATATTAAAGAAAACAAAACAAAACAAACCCCCAAGCAAAAAAAAAAAAACAAAATGTTTTTACCTGATTTCTTACTGGACCAATTTTGGTAAAGTTTGCAGTCAGATTAGCTGCACTGCCTGAGGCAACTGGTCTCATAAGTGATGTTTTATTGCGATTACTTAAGTCATACAAATTTGATCTGCATTTGCAAATATCCATGATATGAAAACAGGACTTCACTCTATCGAAACCAGAAAATAAGTGGCTTTAGTTAGAATGTCATGGTGTTAAATGTATAGAACAATTCCCCAGAACAAGAAAAAAATAAAATAGTTCAAAGCCCCCATTTCCCAGTTTCACAGAACAGCATCATACACAGAAGTAGAAAAAAAGAAATACTGCTTTTATGATATTCATGTAGAAAAAAGAAATACTGCTTTTACGATGTTCATGTAGAAAAAAAGAAATACTGCTATTGCTATGTTCACATCAAGCATTTGTAAATTTATATTTTCCAATCAAGAAAAATACCACTGTTTCCTGCTCCTGGCATCTAACACCATTTTCTAACCTATACAGCTCTTTCTTTCAGTGAAAGGCTTGTGCTTTAGGAAACCCACAGTGAAATACACAATTCCAGAACTGCAATACAACTTTCAATATATTCTACACTAACCAGTGCATAACAGAAGGTCCCCAAGACACTCCTGTCGAGAGGGTATGTCTAACCTCGCTCTCAATGACTGACAGGAACTAAGGCTCTTCATACTTCCAAAAACCGAGCCCAAGTTTCTGCAGTGTCGGAGTTTTAACAACCAGGCATCAAAATAACAACTTTGAAATCTAGTGCTCAGAAAAAAACCCCATAGTTATTCAAACAGTTTCCTTGACCGAGTAGATATATCTAATATTGCAAGCACTTGAAATAATTCTCTAAGACGTTACAAAAGCGATGACAGATTTTTCTCTCTGATAGCAGAAGAAACAACACTATTATACACATGAATCGCTACGACGGGGATTTAGAAAAATAACTTTTGTGTGTTACATACTGGTTGCTATGAGGAAAATCAAGGAGGTGCTTCATGGTAACAAAAGAATGGTTCAGGGTCTCAGCTGGAGTGATTCTTAAATCAGCATCGATCAGCAACATTTTCTTCAACAGACTGACAAATTCCCTCCTATCTGCCTTCTCTGCCAACAGGTCACTTCCTTCCAAATCCATCACCATGTTCACCTGGCATCAAGAACAGTCAGACAGAAGACACGCATATTGGTTTCACTCTTTCTGTTACTGCTTTCTGCTATAAAATACTCATATTCAGTGATTTTATCACATGGGGCATGGCTTAGAATTGGTGACGTTTCTGCACGCACGCTACTCCCCGTGCACCCTCCCCAGCTAAAAACCCTGACGGCTTTATTCCAGTCTGGGTCTTGGCAGTAAAAAAGTAAGATCTGGGATAAAGATCTTTAGATAGTCTAACTTAAACGACAGAGGTAATCTTCAAAAAAGAATTCCAAACATGTATTAATGTCAATCTTGCAAAAAGATTGGATTCTTTTTTTTCACGATATGGAAGAGAATGGAAAATTTCCTTTTGTTACTGACTAGAGAGTTCTAAAGCTAAAGAAAAGTGAGGAAACAGTTGGGGATTTGTTTTTTGTTTGTTTTTTTGTTTTTTGGGGTTTTTTTAAAGGGAAAAAATCATTAAACAGAATTATATTGTTAAGATAGCAAAGTTATACTGGAAATTATATAGTTAAGATAGCAGGATCCATATGCATTCTTTTTTTACCCAGAATGGCAGCTAAGGTAGAAGAGAAAGTATAGATTGTACATAAAATTAAAGGCTTCCCCCACCAGAAGGACAAGATCCATTGTTTAACAGAAGGAATGACAAAGGAAGATCTTTATAAAAAGCCCAAAGGGCTGACACAGCGAGACATTTTCCTCAGAGCAACAAAAACAGAGAAGACTGGATATGACTGATATACAATAAATAACGTTCTAAAGGGTGTTTCTTTCAAAAGGAGTTAAAAGTTTTTAAATCACCATTCATTCCCACACATTCCTTTTGCAAAGGAAGAATGCTTTAATACTCACATGCACTATATCATCCAAACTGTTGAAAATATACTTTCTGGCCTCTTTAGACTTCATACCTGTCTCTGCCTCGTGTTCTTCCAATGTCTCAAAAAGAAAAAGAAAGTTGAATTTAGAAGTTGACAATAAAGGTCACTTAGAGCTACAAAGTAACTTTACATATTTATTTGGCTAAAAAGAATGTTTTTTTTAAAAAATAATGAATATACCTGTATGCTGCTTTCCTGACTACTTTCATTTTCTAAATCAAATTACTAAACTTCATGTCTGACTGCTCATACTATTGGATGACAACAGATGGTTTGCAAATCACGCTGGAAGTGCTGAAAGCCTAGCAAAAAGTTGTTTAATGAAACTCTCCAGCGTGCTTATGTTTTTATATATCACAGGTTTTGTTACTTGTATTTTACCCATTTCCTCAAACTCAGACCTTTAACTGCAAACAGCAGCAACATCGTATCACTGAAAAAAAAAAAACCCACCACCAAAAAAACCCCTAAAAAACAGGCAGACTCTCTTCAATGTCTGTTTGCTTTCTCTTTTTGTTTGTTATTTTTGTACTTGAATTCCTTCCTTTGCACAGCAGGTGGTATAAGTATTTTAAATACTGAAGTATGAAACAAACAATTAAATCCTAGAGAATGAATGAGTGATTTATGAGCGGGAATACCACTTTCTGTTACAATTTTCCTCCTTCAACACAGACAGCACCAGTAGGCTGGTGTTGCAGGAGTGTCAGAAAAAAAAAAAAAAAGGTAACAACACACAGATTACAGAAAAGTTTCCAAAATTATCTTTGACAAAAACTGAGTAATAGCCAAAACTCCTTTCTTCCCCCAAAACAGCATTTAGGCTGATGGAAGAGAATTAACTTCTGCAAGGCAACAGCTTCTGAACACAGGGAGGGCTGTTTGCATCGAGACCTCACTTATGTTCTCAGATACGGAAAAGCCAGATGTAAACGTTCAGCTAATGATCAACTGCCCGAAAAAACCCCAGAAAACTGGAATAATCAGGACAGTGTAATCGGAGAATCCTTACGTAACCTGACCGGCAGCGTTACAGCAGGGCAGCACCAGCCCCTCGGCCCAACGCGCGCTGGGGATTTACCAAGTTACCGCGGAGTTACGCAACTTGTGCTTTGAGCTCATCGGCTGTTTGTTACTGCAGAACTTTTATGTCAACTGTAACTGTTTCCTGACTCCCCGAGTCTTCTGTAAATTTGGTGAAGCAGCGCCATGAAGTAGTACAATTTAAAAAAAAACAAAAAACAAACCACACCAGAAAAAAAAAATCAACCAAAAAAACCCCACCCCAAACTCCTTTAGTACCTCTGGAGACAGGAGGCTTAATTTGAATTCTCCACCTGGCACCCATGCACTGGCCACCACAACACAGCCCGGCAGCTGCACCAGACCTGCCTCTGGGCCAGCTGGTGGGAGGAAACGTGGGCACCAGCCTGAAGCACTGGTTTGGGGAATGGGGTGGGGAAATGAAAAAATAAAAGGGATACAGAGGGGGGACTGATAAAAACCACAGGGGATGCAGAAGGGAGCTAACGGTGTAGCGAATCTTGGCCTCTCTGGTTTCTCTGCTGACAAAATAACATGCCTTTTTCAACTCCATTATACTGTTTACCTTTAATCTCCAACTCGAATATGGTGCATCCGTTTCTCTACAGAAAAATCTTGCAGTTTTCGTTCCCATGCTCAACAACTGCTCACCTGGCAAACCTTGAGTCTGTGAAATGTAACGAATCTGAGGAAGAAAGAAAAAAAAGTATCGGGAATAATTGACCTCTAACTTTGCAAATCCGATCCACACAGTTAAAAACTTGGCATTTCATTTTAAAAACGGCCAAATGAACTATCCTCAGAGCAGCGCAGCTCAACAACTACATCTTACACAGGGGAGAAACCTAACACTGAGCGCTAGATACTGCTCTCCCTGTCTTTCAGAGTCATGCATAAGCAAACCTCTGAAGTGACCTATATAAGCAGGCTTTAAACTTCGAGGAGCTGGGGAGAGGGGCCATCATTACCTCCTCAATCCATTCAAATCCTAAGCGTAATATTTTCATTCTGAACAGGAAAATTAGTAGGAGTGCTTTGCTTGCCTACAGAAGTTTGATGATTTTTTTTGCATACTGTCGTTTTACGACTCGATAAAAATCCTTCCCATTTGCTGTTTCCAGTGTATCAGTCTTAGGTGCCTGACACACCTGCATTTCAAGGAAATGTTCCACTTGGAAAGGGAGAGGACGTACAGCCTCTGGGCATCCAGCAAGACACCGTCCTCGTCTGAGAAAATCTACTACTGAATGAGATGGGAAGGGACCAACTTTATGCCTGAAACAGTCGGATGCTCTTTTCCACTGAAATCATCAACACGCGTTTATTTTAGAAGATGATTTACTATGCATTTTGCATTACATTTCTTACAGATGATGATCAAGGTATTAACCTAAAATAGTTCAGATTCAAGGCTTCGACAGAAATCTGTTGAAACAACACTTTATAGTGTGTTTTAACTACTGTGCATGTAATATTAACTCACTGCATACCGGGGCAGTTATCGCAGAAATAATAATTCTTTAAAAAATACAAACACACCTTCGAGAAAGACGAGTTGGAATAATAACTGCCAATAATTGAAAATGAGCTTGCTGCATTGAATTGAAATAATTGAAAATGAGCAGGTTGGGCTGGAGGGAGCATGGCTCCAGCAGCCCGGGGTGAAGGTCCAAGGGCTGCCGGGGGTTGGGCAGGGTCCCACTCCACAGGCCTCCACAGAGGGGCTGCTGGTGTGGGCCAGCCCCTGGAGAAGGCGCAGCAGCCGGGGAATAAGAGAGGGTGGAGGAAAAGAAAAAATGGTAAGGCCGGAGTGGTGAAACACACCGAACCAGAAAGGGAGATGAGAAGATGAATTCAATGAAAGACAGAGGGCCTGAGAGCTAGGAGCACCTGCGAGGAGAAAAACTGATGGGAAGCAGAGAGGAAGGGCACGTGCGAGACTTCTGCTGGAAAACAAGCGACAGACCAAAGCAGGCAGGAGCTAAATGAATGCTGCCAACTTTTCATATTGGGTATTCTCCACAACTTCCTACATCAGGGAGTAATGAGAGTTCCACTCTCAACAGAAATGTTTCTAGATCATTTAGTTGTTTTCTAAGCATATTGTAAAGTCTTAGAAATGAGAGGGAAAAGACAATGCATTTATTCAAAAATGTAGCAGTTAAGCACCCGTGCCTGTTTTTAATGACTACTAAAGCTCAGAAGACATGGCTATTTTCCACTAAGAAGCACAGCTGTTACTGGATATAATCACAAATGAATATAATAAGAGCTCCCTTTCAGGGGCTAGTGTGTTGGTTGCCACATGCCAGGGGGACCGGGGAAAATGCAGCACAAAGGCCTTGCCTATTCGTTTACTCGGTGACACACACCACAGCAGGAGGAAAGGAATTTCCTCGGAAGCCATCTCCTACGACTGCTGTACTTGTGAACACTGAGAAAAACCCTTCGGCAAATGTCTCTGGGGCTTTGCAGACCTGCTGGAGCCCGATGATAAGCCTGACTGAAGTGAAGTAATTGCTGCTAGTGCAGAGGAGGTTACAGCTCCTCTTCCACCATGTCTTCTCTGACGTGAGGATCAGACAAGTTGCTAGATGAGTTATCAACTAATGCTTCCAGCAAACTTGAATGATATGTCTGCCTTTAAATGCCTTTTAAACTCAATATTCATTTGTAAAGCAAGCCGAAAATTTTACATGTATCAAGGACCTCACTGCAGCCTTCCAGTCCCTGAAGGGAGCGTACAAACAGGAGGGGAACCAACTTTTTAAAAGGGTAGAAAATGGCAGGACAAGGGGGAATGGATTAAAGCTACAGGAAGGAAGGTTTAAATTAGATATTAGGGGGAAGCTTTTTACAGAGAGAGTGGTGAGGGGCTGGAACAGGCTGCCCAGAGAGGGGGTGGATGCCCCATGCCTGGAGGTGTTCAAGGCCAGGTTGGATGGGGCCCTGGGCAACCTTGTGTAGATCCAGGTCTGGAGGTTGGTGTCCCTGCCTGTGGCAGGGGGGTTGGAACTCTCTGATCCTCGGGGTCCCTTCCAACCCAGACCTTTCTATGATTCTATGATTAACCCCTAATCCATGCAGTCCTTTATGTGCAGTACGTCACCCTGGAAGGCGGCTGCCACTGGTGACAATGCTGTTTACTTGCACTGGCCGGCAGCACCTAGAGGCCCATCCATGTTGGCCTTGGGCCTACAATGGCAAGAAATGAGTGATAGGAATACGCTGTCACAAGGACCTGGCTGTCTAAAACCGAGAAAAGATGGGCTACTGAGGACCACGAAGGCAGGCTGTCTGTTCACCATACCAAACCGCCTTCACCTGCCTGGGTTTTGTACACAAGAAGATGTCTGCGGTGCAGCAGGGGAAAGAAGGTCTTGTCTTTTCAAATGAGCCTCCATATTATTCTGAAAAAGCATCCTCACAATCAGGAGATTGAGCTTTACGCTGTTACTGCTTTCTGTACAAAAGTCAGAGGCTCACAGCTCTGTAAGCCCATTGGCACATGTTAATTAACAATCTGGGCTGCTGCCATCATGACGAATCACAATTTGAGGAAAGAATCGGGACACAGGCAGCATTTTCAACCATTTAAACTCCTACTTCGTCATAAGTGACTGAAGATGTGGTCCAAAGCCATGTTGCACAACTAGAAGCAGCATCTGCCTATATGTAAGGTCATAATCAGAAGACCATGAATTGGGCTTACAGGTCCTTCCTCACCCACAGCAGCTATTTACAGCAGTACGGGGTTCAAAAGTGGAAGCAAACCTGAAAATGACATATTCTGGCCCTCCTCTATTTTTCTTTGAAAGTCCAGATCTTCTCCTGTAGCTTCTTTCAAAATAAGAATAAATTACCCAAGTTCATGGGAAGTTTCAAGACAATATTACAGGTTCTTTTAAAAAACAAATGCCTTTAGTTCTTCCTTAAAGAATTATATGGTTGTTAGTTGTTTCCTCTTTTGTTCTCCATTTTAAGACTAATACCCTGCAAAAAGGTCTTCTAAATGTTAGTCAAGGTACTAACTGATGTTCCACTCCTAGCTCACTTCCTACCCTTGAAACACAGAACTTTGTGTAAATGAAGTAAACTGAAATATGAAATGTTACCAAAATGAACACA
Organism: Podiceps cristatus; assembly: GCA_000699545.1. Lineage (NCBI taxonomy): Eukaryota > Metazoa > Chordata > Aves > Podicipediformes > Podicipedidae > Podiceps > Podiceps cristatus. The sequence continues at coordinate 28,164 of KL254889.1, forward strand.
AAAATCAGTATATCCCCTGATAGTGCTTTTAACAGAAGGAATTTTAGAAAAGTAGGTCTGGTCTGTAAGCACAGGGAACCGAAAGCCCACTGCGTGAAGATCAGGATTTGAATAACCTAAACAACATGCTGGAGGAACTGCTCCTAAACTGAATGTTGAATCAAAGATGGAGAAGTTAGTAACACCCTAGTGTTGTTACATCTGGGATTTTCAGGAGATTTCTCCACTTTCAAAGTTCAAAACCAGATGGGGATAGTCAGAATGCTGATTACATTCCTTCCAAATCTCCATGTTATGCTAGAAAATTAAAGACTTCTCTCTTAAGTGCTTTAAATAGAAAATGGTCGACATCTTCCATTAGAAACTTTTTTTTAAATCAGCTCACTAATGCCAATGGTGTCAGTAGTTGAAAACTTCAACAAAGCAAAGGCTTCAACAGCTTCACGTTTCCCCATTGCATATATATAGTATTGTTGTGACAGATGATTCTCATTCCTCGTGAAGTATAGGCTCTCAAATCCTTGAGCTATGCTGGATTTCCAGAAAGCATCAGAAATTATTCAGAAGACAACTAATTGTGACATCTGAACAGACATTCCAGAGTCAACCTCGTTCACGGCAAGTGAAAGAGAGATTACAATGCAATGATGATGGCTGCAACCTTTGGCTTCCATCAGAAAAAGCAGCTTCAATATTAACATTTATTTTGCAAGATGGGGAGAGGGGGAGGTGAGAAGACAAGTTGAACTTTAATTCAGAAAAACAGCAAAACACACAGTTCAGTCTAGAAACAGGATTTATGTTTCTAGGACAATCAATAAGACTAAATTAAAAGCATCGAGCAGACTTGAAGAAATACTACTTAATGGGGGATGTTATTAACATTTGAAATCCTGGATTTAATGACCTGAAATTCTTAAATTGCAGAAAGTATGTATATGTTTGTGAAATTTGTTCTACTACCTGGTCATATTCCAGTGCTCCTGGGTACAGTGGCCATCCAAGAAACAGCTCTGCAATCACACACCCTAACGACCACATGTCTATGGCTTCACAAAACGGCAATCCCAGTATGATCTCTGGTGCTCTGCAAATTAAACATGGTTACTGAATTTTTTCAGGGGTAATTCAACGATCCAACATAACAAAACAAAACAGTCTGTTCTTTGAAAACAAAGGCTAATTATTTCAATAAAATCGTAACATCAGGAACTGTATTTTTCTTTATTGATATAATCCGTGGTAAAATTTTGCAGCTCTGAAATAGTTTTTCCTACAAGTCTGCTATGTACATGAAAATAATTGATATGCCTGAAAAACAGAATGTCACCAATTCAACATTTTTGCTGTTCCTCTGTCTGTCTCAAACGATTCATCCACTCAATGTCATATGCCTGTAACTACATTCTGAACACAACACAGTCATTTATCTCAAACAAACAAACAAAAAAGTTTTATCTGAAAATCCATTTGCACATCCATCTGCACTTCCCAGCTGGACAGTACACTTAAAGCTGTTTAAAATGATTCCTCAGGGGTCAATACTGGGATCGGCGCTGTTTAACATCTCTGTTGGCGACGCGGCAGTGGGACTGAGCGCACCCTCAGCAGGTTTGCTGACGACACCAAGCTGCGTGGTGTGGTCGACACGCTGGAGAGAAGGGATGGCATCCAGAGGGACCTGGACAGGCTGGAGAGGTGGGCCCATGCAAATCACATGAAGTTCAACAAGGCCAAGTGCAAGGTCCCACACATGTGTTGGGCAACCCCAAGCACAAACACAGGCTGGGTGGAGAAAGGATTGAGAGCAGCCCTGAGGAGGAGGACTTGGGAGTGGTGGTGGATGAGAAGCTGGACATGAGCTGGCAACGTGCGCTGGCAGCCCAGAAGGCCACCCGTGCCCTGGGCTGCATCCCCAGCAGCGTGGGCAGCAGGTCAAGGGGGGGATTCTGCCCCTCTGCCCCGCTCTGGTGAGACCCCCCTGCAGTGCTGCCTCCTGCTCTGGGGTCTCCAACACAAAAAGGACATGGATGTGTTGGAGCAGGTCCAGAGGAGGCCACGAAGATGGTCAGAGGGCTGGAGCCCCTCTCCTAGGAAGACCGGCTGAGAGAGTTGGGGCTGGTCAGCCTGAAGAAAAGGCTCCAGGGAGACCCTATAGCAGCCTCCCAGTACCTAAAGGGGGCCTGCAAGAGAGCTGGAGGACTTTTTACAAGGACATATAGTGACAGGCCAAGAGCAAATGGCTTTAAATTGAAAGAGGGTGAACTTAGATTAGCTATAAGGCAGAAATTCTTCACTCCGCGGGTGGTGAGGCCCTGGCACAGGCTGCCCAGAGAAGCTGTGGGTGCCCCATCCCTGGAAGGGTTCAAGGCCAGGTTGGACGGGGCTGTGAGCAACCAGGTCTAGTGGGAGGGGTCCCTGCCCATAGCAGCGGGGTTGGAACTAGATGATGATTAAGGTCCCTTCCAACCCAAACCATTCTATGATTCTATATCAATTTAATTACGTAACTGCAAATCCTTTAACGCACGCAAATCAGTTCAATGTGATCAATTTTTATATCACTTAAATGAAATCATTGCACTTGCTGAAGAGACCAGGTCTTATTTTTCAACTAAAACAAATATGAATTATTTACCAACAGCATTTGAATTTATTTCTGTACTCAAGAACCAGAAAAAGAATGGTATTGACACAGCTGCTACAGGGGCATTTAACATTTCTGTTCACGTGGAACTAAACTCAAGAATTTGACTGATAAACATTTTAATTGCATTTGTTCTTTTGAAACCTTCCCTCCCAGTTCATTCAAGGTATTATCAAAAGGAAAAAGAATTAAAATATACCTGCATGCTAATATAGAAAGAGACCTGGAGATATAAAGTATTATTTAAAGCATCATACTATAAAGTGATATACTTTTAAAACAGGCAATTTTTTGTTAGCTTAACATGTCACAGAACAGTAGGAAGGTGGTTAAAAGTAACAGGGAAATTTCCATCGTGGCTGGGCAGAACAGTAGCATTAACTGACCAGGTAACAGGTCGGTGGGGAAAATCACGATTAATCACCTGTGTAAAAGCTTAAAAATCTTAACATTTTGGCACGTGCTGGTGTATCGTATTGACATTCCACATACAAAACAGAATCTCTGACCATAGTAAATTCTTACATATCTCATAACGTCTCCTCTGACATTTACCTTTATCAAAATATTCCATAATTCACCAAAATGTACTGGATTGGGAACAAATTCCTATTTCCATGTTACACTGGGACTGAGAAGCTACTTCGTAGCTGTACAGCAGACCAAGAGCTGAAGCATCTCCATGCCTCTTCACAAGGAATAGTTGGCAGACACTGTACGCAGACATACTCCGAGCTCCAAGGATGGACCTTCACTGCTGGGGAAGGACTCCCGATGCTCTGCCCCATCCCTGACCTGTGAAACCACCCGGGCTTCAGCTATGGAGAAAATCCAAGACTTTCCACAGATAAGAAAGTCTACAGGACAGGATATTCTGTTAAATATTTATGCACTTTCCATTCATGCCAGTCCTTCAGTTCTTCCCATCCTTGTCACAAACCATTTCAGATGTGATTATATGAAGGATAAATCTTGTCACACTGGCCGTGAAACTGGAGAGGCTCACTTTTCCACTGCCTTCAAAGATTTGATTACAATAAACTTCTGGGGATCAAACATACGTATTTTTGTAATGCGGGATCATGACACTGCAGTAAGTATTAGCTAGTTTCGTTATCCGAGAAATAAATTTAATATATCTAGATGCCACAAGACTAGAAATAGCCGTAAGAAACGTCTGCCTTCAGCCGCTTCAGGGTGCCAGCCTGCATACGGTTGTTACAGATCTCTGTTAAAATATGCTTCCTTTTGTTGTATTATATTACAGTCCTGGATAGTTAATGAATATACACACAGCCTATGGATATAAGGGCTTTAACAAATGCTTCTTCTAAAATAAGCTCTTTAAAACCTCTTACATTTACTCAACAGTTAATATGTCCACTGTATAAAAATAGCCACAGTTGGTCAGTCTGTCGCTTGTCTCTTTTGAGGGACAGGACTGCAAACAGAAGAAGGATAAGGGTAGATATGATGACAACAACAAAAAAAGAGAACATTTACTGTTTTTTCACAATATAGCAATCTGATAGTTTTTCATAGGTACCAAATAGTTCTGCGATACCAATAAAAGCACTAACAAGTCTAAGGAAAAGGCAAGACCAGTGCTCCTCAATTCCCAACACCTGCTCTACCATCCAGAAAGGAAGAGAAAATGCATGTGTTCCCAAACAGGACTACCTGCACCTTACCACATACAGTGAAGAAAAATCATTTTCAGGCTAGCTTGAAGTGAGGAAGATGAAGAGCTGCTGCTCCACAGAAAGGTCAAGTTCACTGTTTTTCAGGTTCAACTCATCCTACTATGGGCTCAAGCTGGTCCTTAAAATGGAGCAATATTCCCACAAAGTTACAGGAGAATTTGTACTGGGTTTGATTATGTTTAGACTGGTCCTAACCAGCTCAAGCATTTTTAATAAAGGAAGAGTTTGTTATGTCATGCTCAAAACCAACTTTTTTTCTCTCTTCTTCTTTTAAACTTCCAGTTATAATCTATTTGGACAATTGGGGAGGAAAAGGTAAAAAGAGGGAGCCCACTTCGATTTTTTTTTTTTTTTTTTAAGATGATCCGCAGGTCTTTTTTCATGTAAGAAATATTTTTACACACAGCTTAAAAGAAAGGTATTCCCTTCCCTAACTACATCATAGACATTAAATTAAATGGTAGGATCTTGAGATGACCCAACAGAGTCACTTTAACACCAGATTACTCAAACAAGACTGCCACTCAGTACTTCTCTCTCTCGGAACACCACCACACATACACAGCACTGCTTGGGATCTACCGCGGATGACAAGATGCAGATTCCCTGAGACAGGCCCAGCAGGCAGACAGGACGCGTGACACGGGGGGGGACTCCTCATCCTCTCTCTGCCTGGCTGAACACGGTGACTCAAGGGACAGGGTTGCCGGGAACGATGAGGGGAGAAACAGGAAGAGCCAGTAGATCAACACCTGGCTCCAAGCCTGCTGTCACTGGCAGAATTTTGGATTTTTTGATCATATAGGCCAGTTTACATGACACCAGGCCTGCTGGCAACAGATGGGGTACCCCTGTCTCAAAGGGGGAAAACGATCTTTGCACAGGAGTTAGCAGACCTCACTAAAAGAGCTTTAACCTAGATTTGAAGGGGGAAAGGGATAAAACCAGGCTCACTAGAGACAAGCCTGGGGGTTGTACACTAATGTTAGAAGGATGGTGTGCTAGCGAGGTCCTTCAGTCTGCCATCTCAGTGGAGGCAGGGGATGGAGAGCCATGCAGCAGCAGCAAAGGTGCAAGGGTTACTGATGTGTTAGAAACCATGGAAGTGCCTGAGAATGATCACATAGGAATTAGGGCTTCTTGCCCTAAAAAGGTGGTGGGATCAATAGCCCACTGAAGTGCATCTACACCAACGCATGCAGCACGGGCAACAATCAGGAGGAGCTGGAAGCCATTGTGCAGCAGGAAAACTATGATATAATTGCCATCACAGAAATGTGGTGGGATGACTTGTACAACTGGGGTGCTGCAATGGGTGGCTACAAGGGACAGGCAGGGAAGGAGAAGTGCTGGGGTAGCCCTGTATGTTAGGGAGTGTTTTGATTGTCTACAGCTTAATGATGGTGACAGAGTTGAGTGTTTATGGGTAAGAATCAAGGGGAAGGCCAACAAGGCAGGTATCACGATAGGATTCTGTTATAGGCCACCCAATAAGGACAAAGAGGCAGAAGAAATATTCTATAAGCAGCTGGAAGAAGTCTCACAATCGCTAGCCCTTGTTCTCATGGGAGACTTTAGCTTGCAAGATGTCTGCTGGAAATACAATACAGCAGAGAGGAAACAGTCTAGGAAGTTCCTGGAGTATACTAGGAAGTTCCTGAAGAGCACTTCCTGACACAGCTAGTGAGGGAGCCAACTAGGGAAAGTGCCCCACTGGACCTGTTGCTTGCAACCAGGGAAGGATTTGTGGGTGATGCGATGGCTGGAGGTCGTCTTGGGCATAGTGATCATAAAATGAGTTTTTGATCCTCAGAGAAGCAAGGAAGGGAGTCAGCAGAACCTTGGCCAGCCACCTTGGACTTCTGGAGGGCAGACTTTGGCCTGTTTAGGAGAAAGCACAATGAAGCCCCCATAATCCAAGGGGAAATGGTTAGTGACCTGATACACCACTTAGACACACACAAGTCTATGGGGCAGGATGGGTACCCAAGGGTACCAAGGGAGACGGCAGAAATGCTCACCCAGCCACGTTCCATCATTTGTCAGCAGTCCTGGCTAATCAGGGAAGTCCCAGTTGACTGGAGGTCAGCAAAAGTGACGCCCATCTACAAGAAGGGCTGGGAGGAGGATCTGCGGAACTACAGACTTGTCAGTCTGAACTTGGTGCCAGGGAAGGTTATGGAGCAGGTCATCTTCAGTGCCATCATGCGGCATGTACAGGACATCCAGGTGATCAGGTCCAGTCAGAATGGGTTCGTGAAAGGCAGGTCCTGCTTGACCAACCTGATATAGTTCTATGACAAGGTGACCTGCTTGGTGGATGAGGGAAAGGCTGTGGATGTTGTCTACCCAGACTTTAGTAAAGCCTTTGACACCGTTTCCAACAGCATTCTGCTGGAGAAACTGGCACATTTTAAAACATACTTAAATGAAATTAAAAGCAAGATCTTACAGAAAGAGCATCTACTTCCTTCTTATCAATGTTAATTAAACATTAAAAACATTAACAGGAAACAATTTAGAATTTAAAATGCGCTATTACTACACTAGAAAGATTCACTTTATTAAGCAACAATTCCTAGATGAACACATCTGAAATCCTCCTTTCTCACTTGACACAGCTCAGCTCAATTCAACTCTCTTGAAGCAGACTTTTCAATTGGAAATATCTAAAAAGATGAAAGACGCAAATGAGTATTTGCTTCAGCTGCTTGTTTGGATAGTCACATTTCTATATATTACATCACAGACCTATATTATTCTATAGGTTTTTGTAAGCTTATCAGGAAAGAAACCACACAATTTGTTCTGTTAGCTTGCTTAAAGACCAGAATATTTCATGAAATAATTTAGCTTCAACGAGCTAGTCAGCTTAGAATGAAGGAACAAAATAAACAAATCTGAAGAAAAGTGAAATAATACCTCGAGGGAGGATTAAAACCCAACCAAACAAGCAAGCAAAAACTAAACAATAATCAAAACCTTAGCATAGTAACAGAAAAACTCTTCCAGCCTTTACACTGGAGGAACAAAGAATAAAGAGCAAGAATTAGACATATTAAAAAAATAAATCATGACAGAAACTAAGAAGTCAAGCCATTTCAAATGATCATTACCTAGAAGTCTTTGGTCAGAAATCCAATTTAGAACAAAAGTTAAATGAAAAAGCTCAAAACCAAGAGTTAATGTACATAATAACAACTGAAGAACAGCGTAAAACAATAAAACCAGCACCTTCCTGGAACGGCTAACTTTATGAAAAATTCTGTTGAAAGCACAAATAATTTCTCAAATATGTTCCCACTGAAGGTCCTATAACAATTATACACACCCCCTCACGTATCAAGGAAATGAGATCAAAGACTAAGCATTTTTTTATTTCTATTTCTCTTCTGGCAGTATAAGAGGGTCAACGTATCTATTGTCTATGATAAGCCATTGTTTTATTTATTGACCACGATGTTCCCACTCTCCAGATGAGGGAAGAGTGTATAAATAGCCTTCTTTCCCTCACATCTCCCACTCCTTTCAACACGTGATTTTTTTCCAAGACCAAAACCTTTAGCCACCACCCATGCCAACTTCCATGTTAGAAGCTGAAGGTAACAGTGTCGTATGAGGAACACGGAGCTACTTCCTCTCCTGAGGTGCTATTAACTTTGCAGTTTAAGACACACTGACTAATCCAGTCTCTCCATCATTTTTGGCTTTTGTATAATCATATAGTTGACGGTAAATGCAGATTATGTTTCTAACTCGAGCATGCAACACAAAATTTATACTATTCTCATTGCAAGTCAAACATTACTACCCCTAATTACCAGCTGTTCATTGAGACTGCCTAATGCTTCATCTGCTCAGGATACAGCACACTGTCATTATTATAATGAATACTCATGCAAAGAAGTCATCAAAAGAGTAGAATATTTATATTTTTTTTTATTAATGAATTGTTCAAAGCCATCCTATGGATCAAAACAACTTATGTAAATGAATTCAATTTGCAAGAGTTATAGTCAAAATGGATTGCAAACCTGAGAATAACACTTTTGTCCCCCACTACCATTACTAGCATAACACAAGCATACACTTTATGAAAGAAATAACCAGATATGGTTTGTGAGACGTGTAATTGTTCCTCTAAAGAAAGGAGGTCTAAGAGAAAGATCAGATTCAGTGAAGAAGTTAATGAGAGATGGTAATGGGCATTCTAATGAGTATTCTCGTGTACAATTCATTTTTGTCAACTAGCAGTCTTCATCATGAATGTGGAGGAGTGCAAACCTTTATCTGCAAGAGCACAGGAAAGCCTCTAGGCTAGGGGGATCCAAATCAAGGTGGCGATACCGAGTAAAAACCCACAGGCAAGTACACTTCAATCATCTGAAGGATGCAATGGGAATGAACCACGTAATGACAAAATCTGGATGATGAAGGATATAAAGAACAGTTGGTTTTCTAGTGCATTTGTGATGGACTTCAGAAGGAATTTCAAATATGCAATTAGATCAACACAATGACAAGCAGTAGAGCATACATGCTGTATAGTAAACCACAGTGAACATTAATGTACATTAGTCATTCATTCATTAATTACCCATAAGTATTAATAGGTTATAAATTAACCAACTTTCAATGAAAAAATCTACACAACTTTACAGATTACTTGAGAAAAATATCTTACAATTGGGAACAAAAATAATCAGGATATCAGTATTTATTTTTTAAAGGACAAAGACATATTGAAAATGATTATGCCTTATATAAAACTAGTGATATTCCCTCACCTTGAATAGTGTGTGTTCACTTTTGAATTCTGTGTTCAGTTTTGGTCACCCCCATCTGAAAAAGGATACATCAAATAGAAAAGACGCAGAGAAGGACAATATAAATTAAAGACTTGAAGAGATTTGGGTACACGAAGAAACCCTGGTTAGAACTAGAAAGCTTCAGGAAAGAATGAATGATCAGTAACATTAGTCAAATTATATATAAAATAATGGAAGAGAAGCAGCCGTGTGTTTCTAATGTCCTGCCTCACTATAGAAGACCAAGGAACTCCCCACCCCCCTGGAAATTAAAGACTGATGTAAATATAAAAGTTGGGGTTTTTTTTAAAAGCCAGAATACAATTAGCCTTTGAAACATGGGCCACTGTTGAGGTAAAAAATATTAAAAATATTTAAGAATGGATCGACAGAAAAAAATATCCACAGCAGCTCTAGATTAAACAGTAAGGCACATATCAGTGTACAATAAAAACAGCCATCAACTGTGTAGAGCTGGAAGAACCTTGCATCAGAAGACACTGAAGTGCCACCTTCTGCTATGGTAAATTTTCTCCAGCCACAAAATACCAGAATATATAGACCATGGATCTGATAACAGATGTATCTCTCATTTCCTACATATTAAAATCGCTATTGTTGCACAAAGATAAGGGCTATTCAAGCAAATCCCTTGATCCAAATTAAAAAGTCTCTGCAATCTTCTTCATGCTCAGAATAATTTTTATTCATCATGTCATTTCATTAGAATAAGAATTTTGTAAATAAAATTTATAGACGTCTAAAAAAGTCATATTACAGATAGGGCATTCACCTGAGTGAATTTTTTTTAAGAACACTTTGTATTGTCTCTTGCTTTTAAGCCCACTGAGATGTTAGAATACAGATTGGTAGTGTCATATGTTAACGTACATTTGGTCTTTGAAATGCAAGTATGGTACAGTATATGCCAGACAACGAGCCCTCCTCCCTGTCCTTTGAAAGGATTGCTGCTGTAAATCTACAATGCAAAAACTGCAAAAATCCTGCCTTTTCTTGCACAGTTTTCTAGTCTTCTTTTAGCTACGCTACAAGATGACATTAGGAAGTACATAACTAGCAAATTCTGATTTTTATTTTTTTTTAAAAAAACTCTAAGAAGGTAAGCCCCATGCCTGGAGGTGTTCAAGGCCAGGTTGGACGGGGCCCTGGGCAACCTTGTGTAGCTCCAGGCCTGGAGGTTGGTGTCCCTGCCTGTGGCAGGGGGGTTGGAACTCTGTGATCCTTGGGGTCCCTTCCAACCCAGACCATTCTGTGATTCTATGAAGGTAAGAAGATTTAAACTGGAAACAAAAATGTCAGCAATCAGAAACTGCCTCTGGAAACATTAGTTAAGCTGGATAGGGGCATCTGTCTCGTTGAAGTGGCAAGAAAGAATCAAAAATACCGCTTTGCAGTTTAGGGCTATGTCACCATATAGTACAAAACACAGGGCGAACAAATATATTCAGCAAGATATGTGAAGTCATCGTCCCTTCATTCCTAATTTCATTCCTCCTTTGAAGGAGTTTGGTGCACTACCAGACCCCTCACGTGGCAAGTGATAGTGAAGACGGGAGAAAACGAGTCACTGTATCTCCTGTACACTTCAAAGGCCACGGTAGTGCTGCGGTGGTTGTCCACAGCGCTGCAAAAAGGAATTCTCATTTCCTGGTAGAAAAAACTTCATTTTAACATCATAGAAGGTTTTCATAGAACTCTGCAACGTTCAATGGTGAGAAAAGACCTACCCAACATCACAGCCTTCCATTGTTCTACCTAACGTATAAGACTGACATGCCGCTGCCAGTTTAACTTTGAGCCCTGACCTTGAGAAGGAGATAGGGTTTAAAAAATTTATCTAGGGAGTGGCCCAGATACGTAACTACTTACAAAAAGAAGCAATCACTGCAAAAAAAAAGTTAATTTGAACATAGGGCTCACAACGGGGGGGGGGGGGGGGGAAAAAATGGAAACCAAACCAGAGAAATCAGAACTACATCTTGGGTAATTTCATCAACTAAAACAAAATTTCTGATACTGAAAAGGAATTTTGTTTTGCAACAGCCATCAAAAATTTTAAGCTAATACACCTTCTCTTACCAGAGAATCCTTACTTACTGCTTTTTGATTTTTTTTTTCAGCTGAGAGTAATAAAATAGTGATTTCAACACTCTCTTCCATTTATTCACTATCTCTAGTGAAATGAGATGTTGCTTTTATTAAAAACTAGATGTCTATGCTTCTACCTTGTTGTGATTTTGCTTTTCCTCAGAAAGACTGCAACTTAGCAAGTGATTTATTTATGTACTTGATATGCTAAGCAGTACTTGAATTACATGGAGATCAGGCAAAGCAGATACAGTAGATACATCATATTGTAGCAATACAATGAAGAAAACTGTGTATTGAGAAACTCTTCAGATGTTTTATTGGTAAATAAAGTCTGCAATTTAGTACAATTTTATTTACATTGTGGATATCAAAGTGTCTATATTCAAAGCACCACATGCGGTTACTTACCGGTAACTGAATTTTGACAGTATCTTTTGTGTACTTGCGTTTGTGTGCTTTACCCTTAGCTGTGAAACTACCTCGAGTGCTTTACCCTTGAAGGAGGTGGTGGCTGCAGAAGGCGGTTGCACAGATGTTGTCTCTGCCCTCGCCCGCGGCAGGGAGCAGCTCTGCCGCGCTCCGCTCCTACCGACCACCGCAAGCCAAGGCGCACAGTTCGGATGGCACAACCGAAGTACCCATGACGAGTAACTCCCTGCTTCTCAACCAGGGGAGTCTCCTCATCTCCTGCCTTCCTACGGAGTACGCAGTTGTGCGTGCAGCCTCCCAAACCCTGCCCCAGAGTCCAGGGGATTATGGGCTGTTACAGGTGCGTATGTATGCATGTACGCACATGCACACAGTTATCTAAATTCTTGGTTTGCACCTCACTTACTAGTAAGACGTAGACATCTTTTCTTCTGCAGTTTTGCCAGCAGTCATACTACCTTCCTGAGCTGCAATAATGGCCTACACATCTAATTTGATGAGACGGTCTCTATTGTATAGTGTGGTGTTCCTGACGTGCCCCCTTATATGCTACAACCACCTTCAGGTTTTTGGGTTTGTTTTCTCTTTTCTTTCTTTTTATTGGGGCAGGGGGTAAGGAGAGATGGGAGGGGAAAAGAAGCAACATCCAGAAAATGAAAATGTCCAAAATCCTGTGCCAAAATAAAAACCCAAGCTGAGCTGGTGAATTGTCTAGATTATTCTCGAAGAAAATTTAGCTTGAAATTATCCTGCTTGGATCCAGACAGAAGTTAGGGCAGCATGTAACTGTGGAAGACCATGCAGTGGGGCAGCGAGCAACAAGTTGGCCTCCACTCCAGGAGAGGATCAAACACTAGCAACCATTTCCAGTTCTGAGCAAGCATACGAGAAAAATGAGAACAGCACAGTATGGGTGTTCTGGCCTCAAAAAGCCTAAAAAATCAGAGACGCCAGATCTTAATTCCACCAGCCTTTGCTTTGTTAGCGTTGATTTTGTGGGAATATCAACTTCTAACTCTATGAGGGTCTGTATGGACTTGCAGTGGCCAAACGCATCAGCTGAAGAACACGTAGGGAGTTTCTACAAAAGAGTAATAGGCATGGCAGTGTTCACGTGTGGCATCCTCGTCCAGAACAGCAAAACCTTTTAAGTTTTTAATGAGGACTGGAGCACCTCCCCTACGAAGAAGGCTGAGGGAGCTGGGCTTGTTCAGCCTAGAGAAGAGAAGGCTGCGGGGGGACCTCATTGCAGCCTTCCAGTCCCTGAAGGGAGCGTACAAACAGGAGGGGAACCAGCTTTTTAAAAGGGTAGAAAATGGCAGGACAAGGGGGAATGGATTGAAGCTGAAGGAGGGAAGGTTTAAAATAGATATTAGGGGGAAGTTTTTTACAGAGGGAGTGGTGAGGTGCTGGAACAGGCTGCCCAGAGAGGGGGTGGATGCCCCATGCCTGGAGGTGTTCAAGGCCAGGTTGGATGGGGCCCTGGGCAACCTTGTGTAGATCCAGGCCTGGAGGTTGGTGTCCCTGCCTGTGGCAGGGGGGTTGGAACTCTGTGATCCTTGGGGTCCCTTCCAACCCCGACCTTTCTATGATTCTATGGTAAGTCAGTTTGGGGTGAAAGGTTCTTGTGCTTTCACCTCTGGTGATGACACTCCTACATCTGGACTGAGGATACAAAGTCACAGCAGTCCAAAAGAAGCAAGCAGCCTGATACTAACATAAAAACCCTGTATCAAGGGAATCTCACCAGACAATGCAACAGAAAGAGGTATCAGTTTCTGATATGACCCATTAGCATGAGTGTCTCGGTTATTCACATTAAAATGCATTGTCGTTTTGGCATCATTGAAGTAAAATACCAAAGAACACAAGGATATCGCTGTTAAATCAAGAACAATGTGAATCATAATATGTTACTTTATATTAATGAGCTATTACAAAAAATCCCCATAAGTCCAAAGGAAAAACTACCCTGAAGATACAAAGGAAAGTCCCTTTCATTCTGCAGCAACACTTGCAAAAGAGTTTGCCCTTCAACACAGGGCAACGACATGCCTGCCCGCTGCAGGTCTACAGCTCAGCCCCAACAGCTCGATAAACCATGAAACGATTTGAAATCATTTTCTAGCATACGTCTGTTGCGCAACAGTTCTTCGGGTCGGCACAGCGTACTGGAAATGAGCACGCCATATAGATACCCGAGAAGGTAAGAAAATCAGCGCACATCCTCGTCCATTGTGAAAAGATTTATGCTTTTCACTGCACCTATCTGGATGACGCACAGCGCTATTCTGATGAAATTTTGCAACACAGACTAATAAACTTTGACTTAAAATTATATTGTTTAAATTATATAAAGCTCTCCAAAAATGAAAACAAATGTTCTTGAACAGGCAGAGCAATGTCATGCCATTCATCCCTCTCAAACCTCCAGAGCGTTCTGTGTTCATACGAACTAGCATGTTTGCCTTATTTACCTTTCTAATAATGTTCTACAGAGTGCTAGAACAAGAATTTCAGTCTATTATCCTGGCTTGTAGGCTGAAGGTTGTTGCCCATGACACAATCCTGCCATCAAAGAAAAAAATTGTCAGAAGGAAAAATAAAAAGAAAAAAAAGGAATTTGTAATTTTAGAAAAATGTCAGTATTTTCATGAAAGAAAATATATGTAGTGATACTGGATTATAAAAACATTGTGAATCAAGAATCAAATGCTGACAACATGACACTAGGATAAATAGAGACTGTAGACTTGTTAAAGTTCTCTTACTTTAAAAGAGAAACAAGTAGAAGACTCATAGGAGAAATTAACATCAAAAAATAATTATATCAGATAAACAGCGACATTTCAGTACTTAAAATTCAAATATTCAAAGGATATACAATTAAAAAAAAAAGTAGCATTTAGCAAAAAATCAAGTACTGATGCCACAGCTCCACATCAGAGATTCATGTCCTATTCACTAAACAAATGGAACATCAGAATCCATTTCACTTTGGATATTCCCCTATATAAAGTATTATCTAGTCACTTAATAGCTATGTCAGCTGCTAAATGGAAAGGGAAAAAAATAATAGAAACATTACAAGAAAGTTATGACAGAAAACCAACAGAGCAGCAACTGGGGCAGGTGGGTTAACATACATGAAATTAAATCTGCTTTCTCAAGGTTACACTAGTAGAAACGTTTTGGTGTATAAAAATATTTTTAAACACTTCTAGCTTCTAAATCTACTGCTAGATTAATTTCCAACAGACACATGTCTGGCACAATGTTTTAATGGGATCTGTTGCTGTAGAAAAATACACCCAATGTACAGTACGTACCACCGTTGAACCACCTTAATTTTAATTTGTATACTGCTGTAGTAATTTATGATGCACTGGCAAGTGAAGTAACTGGCTGACCCGGTGAGTTTTTCCCATACAAAGTTCTATGATTAGATCCCTGGTGTAAATACGACACCACCAGAACAAGTCACATCCTTATCCTCCTGTTAGTGGGTTTAGTGATCCCACTAACATCATCACGGGGAAATACCAAAGGGCCTAAGCTTTGCGGCGCTATGGAGAACCATCTGTCAGTGTTCAGACAAAACTAATACATTACATTAGAAAATTTAACAGGTTCTTTTTTTCCTCCCTGACAAATTAAACCTACGGGCTGCTAGCGAGGAAAATTACACAAGTCTATTTTGGTCAGCAAGACTGAAAGACTTCAGCCTCCCAGTATGTCACATCACCTGCTTACCACGACGGTGCAGTCCCTCCGCGTCTTCCAGCCAGCCTCGAACGCCACACCAGCACCAGTCAAAAACCAGTTTGGTTTTTGGTTTTGTTGTTTTGTTTTTTGTTTTTTCCTTTTTGTTCTTAGATACTTTTTCCTCCCTGTTTTTTCCTATTTTTCCTTCCCTGGTATCCCATTTTAATTTATTTGTCCTTTCCTGTTGAAAGGAGAGCCTGTCTATTCTTAGAAGAGTTTCAGAGCCCAAAATAAACTGCTTAACTATGTATCTATTACATCTAGATTGATGTCACATCAGACCCTGACAACATGCTGCAACAGGAATGTGACTACAGCAAAGAACCCCAGCATTTCTCCCCTTTGCAAATATTTTTAAAGCAACGTTACATTCAAAAACCCAGCACACTCTAGCCAAACGTTAAAACAGGGTGTGGGTTTTTTTCCAATATCCTTTTTAAAGCAGTTCTTGCCTGATACCTAATACTATAAACCAGACCGACTACCACCACGCTAATAAGGAGGAAATAGGAGTATCTGAATTATGCTGGGAATTCTTTTTAATCAAGCAGAATGCTATGATTTTGCTGCCAGAGCACATAAAAATTAAAAACAGGTAGTGGAGTTTAAACAAAAAAGATAATAATGGGATCTAGATAATAGTTAGATAATAATGGGAGCCTTTCATCTAAGTAAATCCTTTGAGTCTAGTCCAGGGCTCTAGTGATTGCGAGCAGTGCATTTTATGGCTAAAAACTTCATTCTGTTCCCAAAACAGCCAGCGTCCACGGCAGGACAAGGCACACTCGGCGACAATATTAACAGAAGCTGCAAGGATCAAATAGACGGGGAACTTTCCCCTCGTCCACAGAAGTGCGACTGCTCAAACGGGGCTGTAGCACGCTGACTGCTCCATGCCTTGAGCTGCTGCTGTGTATTAATTTTTGTCTCCAAGAGAAAAAGGAAAGGTAAGCGAGCTTCACTGCCTGCTCTTCTCAATGTATAGAGAACATATTACACAGAATTTCACAAGACACCGCAAGAAACTGCTGGCAAAGCGTGAGGAGCTATAAACATTTCCTGAACTTAAAAATAATAGCAGTAGTTATTTCAAGAACACAACCGTCCTTTCACTTGAAATATTAAAAATTGCATTCATATAACACCAATAAGGATTACGAAGCACTCTCAAATATGTCCTAAACTGAGAATTGACATATATATCACATAAAGCCCATAATCCATCTAAGTACCATACGACGTCAGGGAGATACTCTAGTTTCAACTTTCAAATGACTTGCCCCCAAAACCAAACCATGCCAACTACAAATTTATTCAAAACGCCAAGTACTAACAAAAGTTGTAAAAATAAAACCACTGGGAAGCCTATTTTGCGTGTAATATAACCTTTGGCCAAACCCTGAACACTGCCCTAAAGGCTAATGTATTAGGAGAGTTTCCACAGTAGGAACATTGACTGGAAACTCCTGCTCTTTGAAAAGATGAAAGGTGAAGTTCAGTTAACAAATCTCCTCTAACAAGGTAGCTGTGATCTCCTTGGAGAGGTGGAGAATTTACACTTGTTTTGTTTCCAGCATAGATGAATTTTACAAGGGAAAAAAAAAATAATAATAAAAAAGAAATCCTCAAATCAAAGCGTTACCTTTTCTCAGTCCCAGGAACTATTTTTAGATCGGGCTGTCATACCACAAATTGATAGGACAAACTTTCAAAGGCCAGCCCTGTGCTATGTCATCGCTTTTTAGGAAGGGTCCCAGCCCTGGCCTTGCCGTGCCTTCAACTAACAGTCAGTATTTCCTTTTGAGTCAAGTTCATTACGTTTTCATTGTGCTTTTCAATTTTAGGAAGAAGTCAATCTGAAAATATAACATATCCTGCATATGTTAAAATTGGAAGAAAAAAAAAAAATCTCTTCTTGAAAGAAAAAGCCCACCTCCCAAAACTTTCTATTGACTAGATGTGAATAGGAAATTGTATTATCCATGAACAGCGTAGCATAAACTATCACAAGAAGAACAATATACTTAAACTCTTGGCACTAATCCCAGTGTCAAGACAGACCTATAAATTTGTTTTGAATTACCCAGGAAGAACTGTTGTCAAGTAGCCTTGAAAAGGCTGTATAAACAACATATACGTTAATGATGCTGCTGGGATGTGAGTGGCAAAATTATCCATTATCAAAACAATTGCCGAGATGCTGGAATATTTGAAGCCTTATACAGAAATAACCTCTTGAGAATAAAAAGTTGGAAACACGAACAGCATCCAATCTACATCAAAATCAAAATAGAAGAGACTTAGAGGCTAGTAACATAACCTTGTGAGGAAGCGAGTCTATTTGAGCATAATGATAAATATGAATATTTTCATTAGTCATTTGAGAACTAGACTAGATGACAGTGACAAACTTTTTTTTATTACTATTTTCTGACTCTGATGCTGCAAATGCCCTTAGGCAAAATCAGCTTGTACCATGATTCAAGATTACAGATTTTTTTAAAAACATAAATAACTAAAAATAACCAACTGGGAAAGACATAAAACCCAGCAGATACCCAAAAAATCCCAAAAGCTCCATTTTTTGAAAGAAATTTTAATCTGAAGATAAAAATCAGTCTACAAAAAGTATGCCAAATGACTTGTCAAGTCTTGGTAGAGCATTGTGAGTACCTGAAGACAAAAAGCTGCTTTGGTGAAGTACCAAGGGAAGAGATGTTCATCTACACTTAGTAACCTCAAGCAACCGTCTGCTCCTGTTCCTAAACAGAGATCAGTACATTCTGCTACCATTTTACATTCTCCGAGGATGGTCAGTGTAATATTAGCATTCACTTTAAGGCCTATTAAATATCACATAGCAATAAGGTGCATTACAATTTACTAAGCTTTCTCCCAAAGGCGGTTACAATTCCCTAGAATAAGCGATTATATAAATTTTTGCAAGTTCTAACCGTGACAAGGGAGTATATTTATGGACCTGCTACAGTTAAACCTTATGTAAACGGGTTTACATGGTTTCTAAAACCATAGGTGTGAAGGTTTCTCAAAGATGTCAGCCTCATTTCTAAATCTTTTTTATTATTTTAAAGATGACAAAAATAGACTCACTGTCAATTGCATATCCCTGATTTCTGTTCAAGTTCACACGCAGTCCATGTGAACTGTGGCAGATGACCGGTTGCCGCTCACTTGCTTCTGTTACCTTTCCAGTGTCAAAGCAGCATGGTGAGCCATCAGGAACACTAACCAGCCAACCTAACAAGCCTCATCAGATTTTATCTGGCAAGATCTGGGAGGAGGGGGTGTTCAACTTTGGCTGATTTGTTGGCGCAGGGGGAAGAAGGGGGAAAAAAAAAAAAAAAGAAAGAAAAAAAACCCACACCCACCAAAAAACTTACCCACAAAAAAAAGAGAACACAGTCTACCTCAAACATGAAACAAAAAGACTGTGCTCAAATGTTTTACATCTGGAAGATTTAAAGACTCTATAGCAGCATTTTTTAATAAAGAATGGCATGGCAATCTTAACAAGGCACGCTGTTACCAGCTCTACCAACTTTAAGAGAGCTACCAAAATTAGGCTTTGTTCTACAGAATAAGCACATACCTCACCGTGTTGTGTATTTCTTATCCCCCACTGGTGCCAGTATACCCACTGAAATGAGAGACAAGTGAAATCATAGTTTCTTTGTTTCACTGTTCAGCGCAAGGGGAAAAAAAACAAACAAAAAGTATATTAAAAATCTATTATTTGAGAGATTGAGTTACAGTAGGAGTTAAATGAAGTAAGTCATCACGCATTTAACCAGCTACCGAGGGGAAGCGGACGGGAGCTGATCCGGGTCCAGGGGAACTGCCTGGTGAGAGCTGGCCCCTGGGGACACCCACTTATCAGGCAGGTAAAGTACGGAGCACTGGCTTCATAAACTTCTCCAAATCATCCATCGGCGTGTCTCAATGCAAGCTTGCTAAGACTTAAATAGCAGCGTATAAATGCAAGCGTAATTACAATTGTCATAACGTTTGGTGTTTTCTAAATAGTAAACAGGAACGGGCAAAAACTAGCTGGCAAAGTTAATGCTTACACATATCAACACAGCTTTAGATAAGAATGTTCACAAATACCACCCAAAGCCACTGCATGTGCTCCCACTTCAATAAGGAGTTATTGCTGTTTCATAACCGTGTCAGAAAAAAAGAAATCACAAAAATATCAAGGCAATGTTTACAAGTTGCATGATTACTTTAAAGGTAATTATTTAGCTAGAACACGCATGACTCGTATTTCCCTATGAAAGGCTCTCTACTTAACTGGATTAACACACTATTGATAGCTAAATTCCACTGCCGGAGGCTACTGTCAAGTCATCATTTCCAGAACAAACCTATAAGCTATTTTCTTTATCCTGTGTGCAGCTATTACAACAAGCTCATCATGAATTTGTTCCCAAAGTGCCCCCAAAAAAAACCTGCTGCAAAGAACATTCAAGAGATGCATGACACAGGATAACCTGTTCTAATGAAATTGGACCGTGCATCAGTCACGGGTCGAAAGGCTAAATACGTTTTGCAGCCAACCAAGAAATTAACATCTAATTTTTCAATTTTTTTTTTTTAGTTTAAAGATGATTCAATTTTGATGCTGTGAAAATGGACTATTGCCTAGAACGCAATTCCCAGATGTTTTCTAGGAAAGGCAAATCCAGCTCCGCATTCTCAGCAAACATTTCTCATGAAAATATTTATGGGTTTCCTATCAAAAGCAACACTCACAGATACGTACGCTCCCTTTCCCCACCCACTTCTTAACACGCAGGTGACACACCGATTTATTAACACAGGGAGAAGTCAGCTAGGAGGGAACAGAAGTAACCTACCTCAAGTAACATTTCTCGCACAAACACGTAGTCAGGGGAACGCTACTGGACAACACGCTCCGTCCCGCGCCGCTCACCTCTGCAGAGCCCTCCCTCGCCCTGCCATTGCTGCGGGACGGTAACGCAGAGGTAGAGCAAGGGAGAGGAACTCCTGAGCTCTCCATTTTCATGCAACCACCAAGAGCCAGGTCAATACAACCATAGCCCGCTTTTTTTTTTCCTTTTTTTTCTTTTTTTTTTTTTCTTTTTTTGTTATGGCATTCCCCTTTGTAGCACCTAACTAAAATCAGGAAGAAGCAAACTTCATTTGAGTCATAATTTGTTTCTACTATGCTTCACACACATGCAAAAAAAGAGTGGATTTTAAAGTTAGGTTTAGTAACAGGAACAAAACGAAACAACAAAAAACACCCCAACAAACAAACCTCCTTCTAAATTGGGGAATTTTGAAGTCTACTTCCTTCCTCCTCTCCTGGCAACACTCTCTGTTTCCCGATGTTAATAACGCCGGGTGGCAGACAGAGCACAGGCATTTCTAATGAAGGGCCCCGAAATGTCCTCAGGACGGGCCAATGGGGAATAACCAAAAAGGTTAAAGTATACAAGGAACACGATCCAAAGAAAACATTTTCGTTAGGGACGGGACAGGCTGATGTGTTGGTTGCAGACAAAGGACTCAGAAAACAAGCTACAGCTCCCTGATCCTGTACAAAAAGTACTACCCTAGTGTACTTGACCAGAGCTGCTTAGAGAATTTCATGAAACCATCTTTCCGACTCAATTTACCTGATTTTCCTGGGCTCTTGCCTGGCTCGGCGCCAACAGCCGCCAGCGATGGCATTTCGGAGCGTCGGTCACTCACACAGGACAACTGCCTGCTGCGCTGCGGAGGAGCTCGGGATCGGGCCCTCTTGCACCACAAATACAAAATCTATTTCACAAAACACAACCCAACTACGGAGCTCTGCTGCTGGAGGCGGCCATGCCAGAAGTCTGTGTCTTTCAACCCCCCCTTAACCTCCCAAATAAACCAAAACAACAACAAAAACCCACCCCAAAACCATAAAACAAGCAGCTCTAAGGTGCTCCTAGCCACAACAGGTCTACCCGAGGAAGCTCATGAGCTCAGCCTGCCAGCAGCCAGGAGCATATACCAGGAACTACCAATATAAATGCACCTTCTTTGCTGCTTCGGCTTTTGGTATAGGCCACTATCAGAGGCCTTTGACGGTTCAGAGCTGGTTTTATATTCTTCAGAAGGTTATTAGAGGCTCACGCCTGTATTCTGCAGCCCTTTGCCTCATCCCCCCTTTTACTGAATGGGTTACCTTTGCTGTAGGAGAAATAGCGAGATTAAGCCAAGGAAGAATCATAGAATCATCTGGGTTGGAAGGGACCCCAAGGATCACAGAGTTCCAACCCCCCTGCCACAGGCAGGGACACCAACCTCCAGGCCTGGATCTACACAAGGTTGCCCAGGGCCCCGTCCAACCTGGCCTTGAACACCTCCAGGCATGGGGCATCCACCCCCTCTCTGGGCAGCCTGTTCCAGCCCCTCACCACTCTCTCTGTAAAAAACTTCCCCCTAATATCTAATTTAAACCTTCCCTCCTTCAGCTTCAATCCATTCCCCCTTGTCCTGAAGGAATCCCCCTTTACAAAGGAAAGGATACTGTACCGACATCTACATCTACTTGAAACTTCTTTGTTGCTGCACAGGAATGTGTGTCTAATCGTTATTTTTATTTTTGTAAAACGTATCAAAAACGTTACCCATAAACATGTGCTTGTCAGTTGTGCAAATTCCACAAACCAGGTTTCAAAGCATGACAGAGGTAGCATGTTTTTCTCAGTCAAGTCACACGTGAGCCCAATGAAGAAAAACAAGACCACGGCTGATGGAAAAAAGATGTTGGAAATTTAGTCTGACTATAAATGAAAGGTACAAAGATAAAGTTTTTCTTTAAAACCCAGTTTAAAAGTTATTTTTCATAAAGATTAAGAAAAAAGGCTGTGTTTAACCACTTCACAGATTAATACCCGGGGAAATGGGTATTAATCCCTTTCAGCTACCAGTTCTTTAGTAGCATGTAACAGTCCACTCAAGGCAAGAAAAAAAGAAGCTGTAAATAGAATAATTGCTGTACAACAGATATATATGTATGAAAAAATATTTTGGCCTGTAAAAAATATTCTTAATTGCACACGGACCCTTTTCAACTACTCCCTTTGCATTCCCACCTCTTTTGCACACTAAAAATTCTACTATTGCCACGTCGCCTCAAGCCAGCAAGGAACGTGGGAAGGGCCCAATTGCGTAAGATGTTATTAAGGCAGCAAAGCTGGCTACTTAACTGAAGATACTTAAATACTCAAAATAATTACACAGATTAGCCAGCGACTCTCAGACCCGAGAGCTGCCCACCTGTACGTAGCGTAAGAAGGAGTTGTTTAAACACACCCTTCTGCGCCAGGTATCCTTGCCCCAAGGGCTGACGGTGGGAGACGCCAAGCCCCGTGTGTTTACCACGAGGCAGAAGAGGATTTAATAGGATTTATCCCTATTCCTGGTCCACCCACACGCTTCCAAGTGGTGGAAGGATTCCCCAAGCATGTAAATAGTTATGGTATATCAATAAGGTAACTATGTCCCCCCCCCAAAGTTATTTTACAGGTATAAGATATTTTTCCTTCAG
>KL254890.1:0-13971 GCA_000699545.1 Podiceps cristatus
GAAATTGTGCATCATTTGCTTTATATATTCTGTTATTTATTACTATTATTGTTATTATTATCATTATTAATATATTTTTTTCTTTGCTGTCCTGGTTGAGACAAAAACAGTTCACCTGTGAGTCCTCTCTCTCTCTCTCCTCCCCACCCCACTGGGAAGGGAGAGGAGTGAGCGAGCAGCTGGGTGGTATTGGGTTACTGGCTGGGGGTAAACCACAACAGCGAGCACTGGAACAAAACTGATTGAAAATAGCATGACTTTTGGTTGAAATATTCTTGTGACATGTTTCTTGCCTTCACTGTCATTTTTCATGCAATATGCAGTTTCTGTTTTAGAGCTTTTAAAATATTTAACAGTTATAATTTTCATTCTTTAAAATGTAAATATTGCAAAGTGTTGCAAGCATTTGGAAGTGTTTTAAGGGCTTGGTAACTTAAGCTAGAGTTCATTTTATGGAATACTTGGTACAGAAAAGTTGTTAGTCTTGTGTAAAGTGTAAGTATATGGATCATTTTGATATGTATGTCACTACTTGTTACATTTTTGACTCCTTATTTGCAAATTAGAACAAATCAAGGTTTTAAAGATAAGAGACGTTAATGTAGGAGTCCTTTCCTTAAGAAAAAAATTATTTGGCTATTCATATACACCAAGAGCAGACATGACTGTGAATAATAATTTTAATTTTTCTTTTCTCTTTTTTCTTTTCTTTTTTTAATTTCATTTAAATGAACTGGCTTTGTTCATCTTTCATTGAATTGCAACATGGTGATAATGTCCTGACTGTTACTGCAAATAGGTAAGTTAAAATTATTTTTCTCTACTATAATATAGATATTCTGTTGGATGTGAAAAATTAATAATTTTCCAATTCAGTATGAGTTTTTAGTCTGCTCACTATACAGTGCTTATTTGTGTACTGCTTAGAAGTTCAATATAGGTTTATGGATTTTTCTTTCGTAGCAGACAGAACACAATGATAACATCATTTCTGTTCCTTAGATATACTGGTTTGGATTGAAAAATGTTACCTTCATTTTAATTGTCATATAAAATATCTGCTTGGTTTCAGACTGTTTATTATTATTGTTATTATTATTGTCCTATCCTTTGTTTTCCCTTGTAATCCGTTACATTACCATGATATTTTTCCCCCACCTGTCCCTTCACAGCCAAAAAGAAAGAAAAAGAAAAATTGATAAGATCTTAGAATTAGTATACAAAATCTCCCAGAACTGCTTTTTTAAGAATTGATTTAATTATTTCCTTTACTTCAGTGGCCAAATTAATTTTCAGAGTAGTTTTTCTGCTTTTCCTATTTTTAGGTAAAAAGAACACAGATCTGGACTGCTTTTGGGTTTTGACACTAATGCATTCACTATATAATTCACAAATACATATTCTCTACAAACTGAGTGCTATCTTTTAAAAAGAAATGCAAATGTGCTTATAAATGACTTTTTTTCAATGCTGCAACCTCAATAAAAGAGTTCATTTTTGTCTTTCCTTATTGTCACAGTTTATCTGTTGATCAATACACTTATGTTGATTTATTGATTGAAAAAAGGTTTCCAATAGATGAGATGAACTGTAATACCAAACAAAGCATATATAATTCCTGTAATACTAAATAGTGCATCATCTTCAAATAACTTAATTTCTGATTGGACATTTTTTTTTATCTCCACTTCAGTGCCAGGTAAAATGATGCTAGATGCTTATTTATCAGTACATTATTGCTTGCTTTTAATTTTTTTCTTTTTTTTTTTTCCTAATTACTGAATTATTCCCTAGAATAATAGATTATGATGGAGGTTATAATCTAGTAGCTGTCTTTGAAATCATCATTTTTACTTCTGAAGGGCTGTGTTTCTGGAGTTCTGATGACAAAAAAAACCATTAGCATGCTTCCCAAATCTATGACTCAGTATCCAAGGTCCCGTTTTTCCATGTCGTGAAACAATGCCTTTCATTAGCAATTTATTAGTGCCTTGTTTTCATTGTTTTTGATGCAAGGTACAAGGAATTTAAGCAAAACTAAGCACATATGGTGGGATTAATTTTCACTTGGTTTTAGACATCTATATCTCAGCTTCTCTTATGAAGAAGAACTTCGAGAAACTCAATTTATTTGTTTTCCTAAAATGCATGCATTCACTAGAATGGGTTTTGTACTGATTAATTTAGTCATTATAAGGACAAGGCATTAAATTCTCAGTCTTAGTGCCAAATAAAGTTGCTTTTTTAGTGTTACATTTAGAAACCACAGACAATCTACATTATGTGCCTTGAATCTTGTACCAGTAACTCATACTATCAGCCTCTACTCTGATCTAATTATAATAAGAACTTTCTCTGTCTGAGATCCTAGACACCTTAGTTTATCTGTAATATTGATTTGACAGCAGTGCACTATAAAATGCCATTTTCTAGGCATCTGTTTCAAAGTTAGTTCTTCAAATTTTTACTCAGAATACAGCAATTTGAATATGTCTGTACTAGCTCAACATAAGAATTTTATTTTGGTTTATTAATGCCCTACTTCTTTCTAAAAAGATGGAAAATTATGGGTTGTATTTGAAACTAAATAGTGACCATCTGTACTTAGTGTGACATTTCTAATGGCCCTTCTGTGGAATGAAGACTTTTAACATCAAGAGACAAGACCTGTTAACAATGTGATTATCCTTTCAACAATAATACTGTATGTGATAGTCTGTGGCCATTAGTTTTTAATTGTGATGAACTTGATGAAGGCAATCTTGCTAACATTTACCAATTTTATGTCTCAATCAAGCTATTAACGATGAGTAGTTGTTCCAATTAAATTATTTAAAATAAGAGACATAATCTATTCAAATTATTGACTTCCACCTATAATTTCCAGTTGGAAAACAATTATGTCAACTGAACTGTTTCTTTTTTAAATATATATTTAGGCACACTTTAGTCTGAGATTTTTAGAGGATTTACTAAGATCAATTTTTTTTTCTATCTCAGGAGCCCTTTTGCCTGTTCTTGCTTACTAGCAAGTCTATTTCTACAATCCAGAGATCTAAAGTATTCTTAAGATCTGCATCGCCAAATTTTGAAGTGTTCAATTTTCAATCAGAGGTTCTCGGAGCACTTATGAA
Organism: Podiceps cristatus; assembly: GCA_000699545.1. Taxonomy (NCBI): domain Eukaryota; kingdom Metazoa; phylum Chordata; class Aves; order Podicipediformes; family Podicipedidae; genus Podiceps; species Podiceps cristatus. The sequence goes on from KL254890.1 coordinate 3,135, forward strand.
ACCTAGTGAGGCAGAGAAAAGTGATTTGTCACTTCTTTTGGGCCAATAATTTTCCTGTGTGTAAGAAAGCAATTGCTGATGCCTGTCACTGCCCATCAGAAGTCTCTTCTCTATATGACTGTCCTAATAAGTCTGAATATGACAATCTGAAAACTCCAAGCCCAACTTCATTTGCTTTGTATGTGATGTGATTTTTCACATGTATGTATTTGGGATATTTGAAAGATGCAGGAGATGGAAAATACGAGGTAACTTTTATCATTTCTTCATTTCTTTTGTACATGATTCATTAGTCTAAAATTTTATTTAGTGGGATTTATGTTTACTCAGTTTTTCTGAATATATCAAGTGAGATTTTATGATCTTGGTTTTAAGTATTTGTGCTTGAACTGTTTGATTTTCCTTTCAAATGCAAAGGGTTTATCTACCCTGCTCACTAAGACTGTGAAATAACCTAGCAAAATGACAACTGCTTAACAATTACTCAGTTTTGCTTTCATATGGAAGTAACAAGTATGTCTTGTAAGTGGGTTTTGGGTTATTTATGGTTAAAAAAAAATATTATTTAAAGGGGAGAAGGGGAAAAAAAAAAAAAAAAATAAAAGCCAGCATTCAGTTTACGTAGTTGCAGTGATTTAAGTTCTTGAACTCACCATAGCATTTTCAGCAATAAGAAAGAAAATTAAACACTTCACATTTTAGGTCTGAAAGCCATGGGGAAGGTCAGATGGCAGTTTTGCAAAATACAGATTTACTTACACACACAAAACTACAGCAGGCTATTCTGGAGTATCTATTTTCAATACATAATAAACCCATTAGCAACATAGTGTTTCTTATGTCATACACAGTATAATGTAACAGAAATGCCTGAGGCTTTCAGCTTCCAGAAATTTAATTTCATATCTAGCCCCAAAAGATTCATCCATCATTGTGACATTAAATCCACATCACCTTTTTCTAAAGCTGAAGCCTCACTATCTCCTGTCCTTGTAATCTCTGAGATTGCCTGCTACTTGCGTCCTAGTTACGAAACTTGGATAAGGGTTGGGGGAGGGAGGGAACAGGGTGCAGCAGAGTGAAGGTGAATGAGCAGCTCAGCAGCTGACAGTTTAGGAAGAAATAGTTCATCTTTACCTCCTATCTCTTCTGCTAGAGATACTGAGTCAATAGCAGTACCAGGGTTTCTAGTGGCATAGCTATTTCATTTACGTACATATGTGCACAGAAATGTGTATGCATTTATGTACAGTGCCTATATTGCCTGTTCCCAGAATTAACTTTATTTAATATGTGGCTTTCAAAGGGGAAGAAAACCCATGAGGTCTGCTAGGAGCAGAGTATTTTTGGACCTCCAACAACGGAGCAAATCAAGGAGGGCTAGCTTTTCTGTACATGCTGATATGTCTAACCAGAGAAAAATGGTTTATTTTGGGGACCCAGCTACAAAATTAATAAAGAAACAGAACAAAGCAAAAGAAAAAGTAACTTCACTGTGATCTGTTTGCCACTTACTCCTACTATAAGTTTCCAAAATGTCTGGATAAGTATATACCTCCTTTAGTTTTCATGTATATTTCTGGCTTCCCTCTCCCCTTCTCTTAAAACAAAGAGTATGTTAAGCTCCCCCAAAAGCTCATTCATGTCTCTCTTTTTGCTCTTTTTTCCCAGCCATGCTTTAAGGACATATTTGCCGGGTGAGGGTGGCCAGGGGTGGCAGTGGCCATGGGGCCGTCAGGGTGGTGTGGTGCCCTCCCTCCTCAACCAGTCCCGTGAGCTGGGCCGGGCCAGGGATGGTGACTGAGGTAAGCCACAGCCACCAGGCCTGGGCCCAGCAGGGGAGGCAGCCCCTGGGTCAGGATGGGGGCATTCAGGGTGATGCTTGGTTCATCAGGGCCCAGGGCAAGGCCAGAGCTGGCCACAGCCCTGGTGGCAGTAGCCACCCAAGGAGGCCTCTGGCTTCTAGCCACCACTACTGCCTGGCCCGTGCTGTTCCTGTAGCCACAGGACTGCCTTCCTACAGTATAAAGTGTAGCTGTAATTCTCATTTGACTGCTGTGTCAAGTCCTTTATAACCTACCACAGAAGCTACCATCATGCAGTTAATGCTGATGGCCATGTTCCTTGATGTCACCAAGTTGAGATGTTCAGACTTGAGAGCTCACCAGGTGCAAGGGAAGCCAGAACAAACATGCTTTGTCATCTTCCCATTTTTCCTCTGTTTTTAAAGACATATTATTTTCCTTTCCCCTCCCCAAAATGAGGCAATCTCATTTGTTATTGACATTGTCAATCTTATTTTTGGGTCCAGGGCTTGCTCTGGTTTGGCCAGACATCTTTCTTTATTATGTAGGATTATTCTGGTTCCACCAGACATCTCTCTTGCTTGTTCAATGGGATTATTCTGGTGGAACCAGGCACCCTTCCCACACTCTCTGAATGAATATTTCATTTTACAAAACATGTTGCTTACTTTCTCTACACCCTTTGTTCTTATCTTGCAGATTTTACTACTTGTACAGGTTTCCCTGTACCTAGGTTGGAGAAATATCTTAGTCTATGTAGATTAAGACATCAATCTAAATTAAGAAAGCCACAGAGATTCATGGAGGAACACTGCAGTAAAAAAAAAAAAAAAAAAAAAAACCCACAAACAAAAAAAAACCAAACAAACACCAAGTAAACTATACATTTACTTTCCAAGCTGGAAAATGTGACAAATAGTAATCATGCAGATTATCTTGTTCATTAGGACGTTTATTTTGCTCATACAAATAGAGTAAAAAGGTGTTTATTTCACAAGATAAACCCATAATTATAGGTCATTTACCTATAAAGATAGCGGGCAACAATACAATTATAGGTTAAACATTGGTTCTCGTATGACTGTTCCTTCTTTAGATTCACTGGAATGTTTCAAAACAGAGCGCAGCGTAATATTATAGTGTTACATTTCACTTGAAGTCAATGGTGCTTGTTTGCCTCAGAATACTAATATTTTACTACATCTGCTAGTGTCTGAGTTGTCACTTTCTAAATGGTGAATTTTAAATAAAGACAGCTCTGATTTTCTTCACTCTAGGAAAATTAATGCTTAGAATGTGCCTTTCACTGCTGTACACTGTATTCTTCTTTTGTATTTACTCCATGTATTCTTCTTTGTAAAATCCACTTTTTCAGCATTCCAGCTAATTCTAATAATCTTATGGTCTAGATTAATTCTCAGTTGAGATGAGTCCATGTTGAAGGTCTGCACTAGGAGAGAAGCACTGTCTGTGATAAAAATAATGTTTTTTAAAAACTCATACAGCCTGAAAGCCAGTATAAGAATTGTATGAAAAGCTGTGAAGTATTTTTGGTGAAATGTGCTTGTACCCTTTAAGATGGTAATGTAGCAAAGTCCCATAATAAATTCAAATAAAATGCATTATCTTTTTAGAATATTTAATTCTGTTAATTTTAAACCCATTTCTTCTGTCTGGGCTACATTTATAATAGACAAACTCTTCATGTCATGTAGAATGAGGATTAGGAATGAGGATTAGGAATTAAATACTTAGGAATGAATCCATGAGACTCTCAGGGAGGCTAAAAATCTTTGCAAGCCAATAACGGGGCTTTTTCTAATCATATACAGCTTCATCAAGTGTGATGGCGTATATTTAGACTGCTCTCTAGTTGGTCTCAAGTTCTTGGGTAACACGTTAATATAATGGCAAGTATGTGAAATAGAGTTCTATATGTGTGGTTTAGGTTTTTGTCCTTCAGAAAAACCTTCTTCGCCTCCTAGCTAGACATACAACTGTGTCTTTGCAGGCACTGTAGCTTGTGTTTGTGCATGTGTGGGAGCATATGTGTGTAAGCCTGAGCCAATCTATTTAAGTGTGGGCCAAAATAGACTAAACTAAGTAGGATTATTGTCCTTTTTGGTGTAATGTAATGTTTTGGCCCTCATTGCACACTGTTGTAAACAGAGATCATGTGCATGTGCTGAAAGAGAAGAAACTGTAAGAAATTGTATTCAACAGAAGAATGTAATGGAAGTTAAATTGACACATATGTAAAAGCAATCCATTGCATACAGTATGTTTTATTTACACTATGCATATGTTTAAATTCAGAAGAATTGAGCAGACGTCTTGAAATATCCTTCAAACAGCGCTAAAGACAAGAGCAAATATTTGCAAATACGATCAAATTATGCAGCTATCAAATACAATTTTCTGTAATTAGTGGGTAAGCAGAAGTTGTTGACTTTGTAATTACATGACAATTCTAAAGGAAGTTCCCCTTTAATTTGTCTTAGTAAATACCTCCAATGCCGTCAGAATTTAAATGCAGCACAGTTGTACTTTGACTGTAAGGATAGCTAAACTCCAAGAAGAAAGATACGAGGAGGCAGAATTTTCTGCCTTTGAGGCATTCATATATTGCAAAAAGTTTTCCTTAGTAATTATCTGGAATTTTGTCCTACCAGAACTGAAGCAGCGACTTGACTGTCTCAGAGATATTCATCTCTAAGGGGAAAAGGTATTAAAGAAATAAGAAAGGTATTAATTGCAATGTGGAACTCAGGTGGAATGTAGATAATTGTTAATATCTGGAGGGAAATGAGTGATGTGCAAAGTAAAAAAAAAAATACATTGACCAGAAGAAGAATTGGGAATAACAGGAAATAAAAAGTACTTGCTTTACAAGCTGTGGCATTTTGAAACAAAACAAACAAGAGGAAAGATAATCAAAAAAGGATAAAAACAAAGTTAGTGTTGCTCTGAGAGAAAAATCTCAGTAAACTCTAAAATGTGGAACAAGCCTACAAGGAATAGATACAGCGAAAGGGTGAATTTTCGGTAGTTTTTTGAAATGAAATAGAAGATAGAAATATAGAAATAATCAAAACTGTAAGCTGGATGTAAAAATAGCTTAATCTTAAATATTTCAGAAAAGAGAGCTAGAGGTCTCTGGGTAAATTAGAATAGAATAATTTATCAGCAGAACCTATGGGAAAAATCATTGGATCATTGCAAAACAAACTCACTAGAATACTAGGAATTATACTGAGACACATGCACTGCTGGATATCTGGATAGCCTTACATATTTTTTCCTTTGAACTGGAAGACTCTTCTGTCAAGAGACAAATGGAGAAAACCACCATTTTGCTAGTTGTCCAGCTGTCAAATGAGTTATCCAGCCTTGAAGAACTTAAGTTAAAAAACTATAAATGACTAGTGAATAATTTTCTTGTGCATAGCATAGCCAAAGTACACTGGACTGAAGTGTTCTGTGTTCATTTGATTAATTTTTGCAAAAATAAGTTACATAATTTATACTAGTTTTGAAAGTGCAGTTAATATTACTTTCCATTTATCAGTGATTTATTTTCTTGAGAGATTCTTGCATTATACATGGCCATACCTCTGAGATATTGGTAGATATATTACGTTATGTAATTTAGGCCAGAAATAGTGTCTCCATTTTCTATGAGATACAAAATGAAAGTTTGAAAGAATATGTAACTTGTAGATTAAGACTGTATTAAGTGTAGTTACATGATACAATCATACAGGTATCATTTCAATATTTTTTACAAATTCTTAGCTGTTGAATGGCTGTCCAACACTGAATATGTCACAGGAGAATTGTATTATCTGAAATAATTGATCTGAAGGTGTCCAAGTGTGAGGCAAGAAAAGTAAGCCAGAAGAATGTCTGAATTTATATAGAGTAAGTTGAAAATTGATAGACTCGCATGTATGACCTAGGACTTGATTCATCTGTCATCTTCCATACAAAGAGGTTGGAAAGGAACCCATGTATGTTTGTATAACTCTGAACTCTCTGTTTACTCTCATTAATGTGTGAGAGCAACTCAACTGAATAGAAAATGACTTTTTTCCTTATGATTTGACTAGCATCAAATTTATTTTGTTTTATTAATTCAAGTATCGAAGTCCAGTTGTCCGAAGTAATGCAGTGGAGTCAGTGTATGTGTATGGTCCAAGCACATTTGTCTCAGAAACTTCAATTTGTTGTTAATTCCATTAATTCAGTACTGTATAGGAAAGCTGATTAAGGAATAGAGCTCTTTCATGACTTATTGTTCTCCTTACAACTGATAGGACAGCTGCAGTCAATAAGTAATGTTATAAGAAAGTTTTGGAAGATTTTTGGTATAAGTAAATCCCAGAAGCATGGTCAGAAAGATATACTGAAGTATGTGAAGAGAGAAGTCTTCGATGGGGATTTGAATTGTTCAGTTGGTAGCATTTTAAGCCATGCATGTATGTAAGAAAATGAAATGCTGAGAAAGTGAGGAGAATAGGGAAGGAAGATGGAAGGAAAAAACAAAAGTCTGTGAAAGGAAAAAACAAAAGTTTGCAATCTCTAGCTCATGAAGGTGGAAAAGCAGGAAGGGAACACACCCAATCGACTACAAAAAATCATTTAAAAAAACCAAACCAAACCAAAAATAACAAAGAGAGTAGTTGGCATAGTGAAAAGGTTTACAGCAGGAGAGGATCCAAGCACGAGAGGATTTTGTGGGTATGGGCAGAGTAGAGTTGCTCAGTTAAGAGAATGCTAGTATCAGAAAACAGCGGAGACCTGTAATTTGTACAAAAGTCAGCATGACGCCACCTCTCTCTTCCCAGTAATAGGAGTGGAGGAAATGAACTGAGGAGTAAGCCATAACCATGGTGCGCTTTATGCAGAGTGGACAGAGAAGTGGGAGTAACAGACATCTCTCGAGAAGAAGAGCTCAACTGTGCCATTGTGCACTATTTCTTCAACATAAATCAAAGAATTGTCTTAAGAACGCAGATGTTTTGGCATCCAAAAGTTAAATTATGAGATCAGGATATATTTTAAGCAATAGTTACAACTTCAGTAATTGAAACATCTGTCTAGTTTTAAGTACTTCTGAGATAGAAGTAGTGTCTTTTGGAAGACATTATTTTTCTTCCCGCTGTCCATAACACCCGTGTTGTTATGCTTATATCACTGTTTTTACAACTATTAATTTAAAATTAGTAAGTCATCATGACATTTTTGAGCATGATTCTTGAGATATTTTCAGTCTGTCTTAAGGTGTATTTGTTCTGTGATCATTAAGGTTGTTAATAGTATCTTCATGTGATGCATGATGTCATAGTGTTCATTTTTATCCTAACGTTATGAGAGGAAATGTATTACCCATTTTTAATATGAAGACTGTCTTAGGTTCAGTTGCAAAAGGTAAATAAAACTGAAGTTTTTAATGCTGGTCAGACCTCCAGAACAATAACACATTTTGTGTGTATTGGTTCTTGGTAATCTAATTGAAACTGTAATTAAAGTGTGTTTTCTTTTAATAAAAAGACTGGTGGGGCAGCAACTGCCCCAAGGATTTCCTAAATAGCTGGAAAATTGAAAAATAATGAATTATGAATACCTTCTCACCTCACTAGCCTTTCTCCCTGCTACTCTGTATACAGCTTTTGGCAACAGAAGAGGCAGTCAGATTCCTTCCTGTTCTCAATTGGGCAGTGCTATTAATGTGAATTCTTGCAGTAGTGAATGTACTAAAGCTATTTAAGATTGCCCCCAAATCTTGGAGTTGTTGTTATTGTTCCAGGTTGCTGGATATGTGATGGAGTGACAGTTTATTTGAAGTTGTGAGAGCATTCTAAAACCAAAACTTGTTACTACATATATCATGTTGTATCTCTTTGATCCTCATAGGGCCTTCTGTTACTGGTAAGAGCCTATTGTCAATGGTAAGAGCTGTAATAGCATCCTAAAAATAGGTCACGTTTATGAACATGTACGTGTAGGAAATCCAAACCTCTGCTGTCTGGCCATGCCAAAAATTTGTGGAATACTGTAATAGTCACTAGCTGCAAGTGAATGTCAAGCAAAATTCTCATAATGAAAATAACGTAAGACGATACTGTATCACTTTAATGAAAGTTCAAATTATGTCCTGCAATTGGATGAGGAATTAAGGAAGTGAAGGAGAGGGAGAAGGACTATGTTTTAGTACTTTGAAAGACAATTCCACTAAATTTTCAAGTTGATTTGTCTTGAAAACATTTTGGCACAATGGCTACACTTCCATTGTGCTATGCTTCTCAGCAGAAGAGTTATTAAAGCTTTACTGAAATGAGTATGCATTACTTTGACCACTTTCTAACAACAAGAATGAACTAGAACTACCCCCAGTGATTCTGCAGTACTTGAGTATTCAGTAGCCTTGCTGTGCAGTGCACTGCTGTTCTTCTGTCAGCAGTATGTGTTTCACAGTTTTCAGTTCCTATCAGCAAAATGTCACTGTGAGTGCAGTTTTATTCCAAACTATTTCTCTGTGTTGTCATACCTACAGTTTTCCACATAAATTTCCACTATTATTCACCTATGATTTTTTCTACTAATAAATTCAACCTCACAGTGAGAATCTGTTTTAAGTTCTTAAACTGACATCTGGTATGCCTGAGTGCTTTTGTTTTGTGTAAGTCTAAATTCAATGAAACATCTCTTTTGGGGGATGCTGCCTTCTTCACTGTTGGTTTTTCTATTTGCAATAAAAAGATCAAAGTAGTGGCACAACAGGGATAATAGTTAACATTGGAATTATTTAATGAAGTCCTGGACCTTCAGTCACTTTTTATGATTGTACATGAGTAATGTAGCCTGTTCCATGATTTAGATTCTGGGTGAGGTTTTTTGATGAGTTAGGATTTATTTTATTTTATTCTTAAATCTCTAATTATATGAAACTTTGGGGGACAGTTGTCTGTTCATTAATTTGGTGACACACTACATGTGTGTATTATTTGCATACAGAACATGGATATATTTGTGCACTTTGAAATAAGTGTAATTTTTAGTGATTTTTTTTTTTAATAATGTTCCGTATGTAAACGCATTTTCCCTTACATTGAGATTTTAATCACCACATAAGCTCTCTTTTCTCACCACAAACTGGTATTTGCAGTGACGCAGGCTTCTGTACAGCTATTCATGACTAACTTAAGTGACAAGACCAGAGTAAAATACTGGCATGTACTATTTACCAAGGATAGTAAGTTAATGAATTACTGCTTTCCTACACAGATCATTAGGACTTGTTATTTTATAATCGCTAAAGCGACACTGAACTAAAACTACGTGGAAACAAGTTACATATTCAGAATGAGGGGGAAAAATACATCTACTTTATAAGCTGTGTACGTTGAAGCTTTGCTACAAGTGTCAGCTTTAGAAGGATGTGCAATGACTGATTGGCAGTCATTGCAATGTTGATTGATAAGTGCCTCTTCTTTTTCTATTTTGAGGAGACTAGTTGAGAAGCTGAATTTTGAAATAAAGACTGTCCTTGAAACAAGAACTTTCCTAACTACTGTCAGCAGTGCAGGATTTGTGGCGTTCTGCTCCATATATATTCCCAACATTTGTTCTTACTTTTAGAAGAGCTAATGTCAACATCAAGTAAACTTGGGTTTTCCAATTAAAAAATTTACTTTAAAAGTCTCTGTAAATGCTGTATGTTTTGTTTCTTTTGTCATTACATAGATATCCACAGCAATCAATGAAAATTTTGTCTGGGATCAAGATGGTTGGGCTAGATCATTGTGGTTACATAATCACAGAAATGTAGAGAGACTTGGATCACAGATTGTTTATCTGTATGTGGGGTGGTTTGTCGTCTTCATTGTGGTTCGGATGCAGCAGCTGAATATGAGAACTAGATCTGTTAACCATGGCATAACATGGCAGTAATAGTATGTAGTAGTATCACTCCATATAAAGATAATGAAGTAGTAGTGATTCCATATTAAGATAATAGTGAGAAAGCAATAGTAGAGCCTATAAGATTATTTTATGTTTGTGTCATTATACAACCACTTAAAAACGTTGTTGTTATTAAATTATAAGACTAATTCTGCCCATCTTCCCATATTTAGTACAGCCCAAATTGCTAGGAAATATAAAGTAACTGTCTTTCACCAAGTTGCTGCCTTAGATGAAAGGAAAAAAGTTCTAGCATTCATTTAGTGAGCCTGTGTGTACATATATATGTAGATGAACTAAGAGTGCAATTGAATTTGCTGAGCTGAAAACTTGCCATTGAAAGACACAAAGGCAGAATGCTTTGGAAAAAATATGAGGAGAGATTATTTCCAGTTTTACAGTGGAAATAGTATCAATCAGTGACCAGATAACATATCCAAGAATCAGAAGGGGAAAGTTCCAGTTGTGTGGTTTAGGTTTTGTTTGTTTGTTTGTTTTTAAATAAAAGTCTACTGGATAAAATACAGTGTGAGTTCATGTGCCATGACAAGCTCCAAAAGAAATTGTTTCCAAATTCATACAATGAAAGACTATTTGTGGAAACTTCTCTGGTTTAACTGGGACTGTAAACCATCATAAAATGGAGCATGTTTAGTGTTAAATTTGGACTATGAAATGGTGACACTAAGCAAAAAATATTTGTTACAGTAACGTCTTATTTCAGTCTCAGTAAAAATACGCCATTTCCAGAAGCGGTGTATTTCACGGGGAAGGGGAGGTGTTCTGAAGTTCTTTGTTGATGATATTGAATATGTAAAACTGACTAAAATGCATGCCAGATTAGTCTATCACTTAATGCATCAAGTGAAATTTATTATTCAGAAAAAGGGACAGTGAACTGGAAGTGTGAATATGTTCAAAACCAGGCAAAACTGTGATCCAGAATCTCTCTGAATTTTGGCTGTGTAATGTTTGCCTTTAAAGAGGTTTGGGAGAATTTGAGAGTGTACTCAGAAGAATGGCCACGCTAAGGAAAAGCAAGGCCCATTTTCTCTTTGGCAATAAGC
>KL254892.1:12053-31118 GCA_000699545.1 Podiceps cristatus
GGTTTGAGGAAAGCAGAGCTACAGCTGTCCCCTGCCTATTTCACCAGTTAAGGTTTAAAGCTGTCTATTGTCAGTCCCACTCCACTAAACCTGGTGCTGGTGTATTTTAAATGTTATCTATTCTGTGCAGGAAAAGCAGCCCCTCATGTAACAATAACAACAACTTCCACACATCCCTCCCAGACCCCCTTCTCAGTAAATCTTTTAATTATATTCCTTCTGGTGCCCAGCACGGTTGATGGGCTGAGGGGCTGCTGGTGGAAGCGGAGGAGCGCGGGGAGAACCAGCCCTCGGTCCTGCTGCGCTGCCTTCCCACGGAGCCGCGGCTGATGGCTTTTTGTTACTGCTTGCTGCTGAGCACCCGGCCACGCAGCTTCGACCTCCCTCAGCTCAACCTGCACTCCCAGGCCCTGCCACGGGGCTCGGCAAACTTTGCAAGGAGTTTTCATAGGGAAAAAATTAATATACATACACAAATGGAGCTCTAACAAGAGCAGTTTAACAATACCAAACTGAAAACTGAGTCCTAATAGGTCCAGTCCCCAGAAGGATGCCCACAGGTGTCAGACACTGGGCACAAAGCCCCCGGAGCTTACTGGGTCTGAGCTAGAAAACTCAGGTAGGCTGCCCTAGGTTACAAAACAAGCTCAAAGTCTCTCAAAAAGAAAGCAAAGCTGATCACCATTATCTGTTAAGCTTCGGTGTCACAGCCAGAAAAAATAAAAATAAAAAGCAGCAATTATGTTTGAAAAGTCTTCCTTAACAATACAGCCTGGAAACAAACTGTAGAGCTGGGACTATATATAGATGCTGGATAAATTCTCGCCTGTTGTAGGATGGCACAGTGTAGGTGCTATTCTACAGGTGAGGCTGCGAGCTGTTTTAACTGGGTGCCCATGTGATACTGGTTTTTTTTCAGTGTGTCATTGTGCTGGGCTTTCATCTGAAAATACAGGTACCGGTGCCTGTGCTGCTCGGAGTCGCATGGATGAAAGCGGCACTTCAAATTAGGGACCCAGCTCAGCGCCTCAACCCAGAGCCTCCAGACAAAGTCTAATTAGCTCTGGCATCGGGTGCTCCTGGCAGGACAGAGATCTGGGAGGAGGATGGCTGTTACCACAAGTGGGCTGCTGCCCAGGTAACTGGTTTAATCTCTCCCCAGTCTGGTCTGGCACATTTGGGAAGCTGAAAACGTCGCTCAGCTGGAGCCGCTGTGTCAGCCTTCGAGCATCTCAGCAGGCACACCCTGCCCGAGCGAACCCCCGACCGGCGGAGGAGCACAAGGTTATCAAATACTCAGTTTTCACCAAAAACCAGTAAGTCCCCTTTGTTGACAGGTAACTCCATTTGGATCCAGTCTCCTCAAAAAGAACACAAATGCTGAAAGCTTTACCCAGCCTCCAAAGTGCCTCACAGGCATTAATTAATTTTCAATTTCGCGTGGGAGAGGATGGGGGGGGGGGAGCGGCACCGGCTCCCTGCAGCTCCCGTAACAGTGGTGGGAGGGAGGTGGGGATGGGTTGGACGGACCAAACCCAACACCAACCCACACGGACACAGCCCCAGCACCACGAGGGGCTTCAGTGGAAAAATCCAGTGAGCTGAGTCACCCAGATCCAGAGTCAGAACAAAACTGTCCCTTCTTCCTTGTGTAAAGAATTCTGGATCCAAATGATTTACATACAAGCAGGCACCTGAAAACATGGGGTTTTTTTGTCTCTAAACTCAGGCATCCGATTCTCCAGCACAAAGAGTCTGTCTTGCCTCCCAAGCAGTGCACTGGACAGAAGCTGACCATTAAACTCCTCTGTGCAAAGCAATTGTGGTTTACAATCCACAGCGTCACTGTGATGTTTCTACCCCGGTCAGGAGAGCTTTGCTCACCAAGCGTACATGCCTCCTAGCAGACGTCCGGGCAGTGACGCGTGACACAGCTGCACGCAGCCGTCATTTCACTGCCTTCCCTTCCACTTGAAGAAAGCCGTGCAACTGTCCGAGGGGAAATTTGCCAAAATAAATGTGGGGCTGAAAAGGTATTCGCAGGGGGGCTGATCTCCCCTTTAAGGGCACAAGCTGCCAAGAAACCGGCCCTGCCAGCTGGACAGATCAGCCAGCACCTCTCCCCTTGCTGTTGCCCTGTAAGGGCAACCAGCTGCTTAAGATGATGGGGTGAAACGGCACATCTTGCATCGCCCTGGCTAAGCCCAGTTGCTGTCAGCAGCCTGAGCACGGGTACAGACTCCGCTTTGCCTCTGTAATAGTTTATCTAAGGACTCCACCGTCTCACCCGGCTTGGAGAGGGCCAACGCTCCGCCGTCTCGCCCAGCTTGGAGAGGGCCAACGCTCCAAGTCCCCCAGTTGGGAAGGCGGCAGCAGGAGGCAGGAGGATCAGAGCCGGTGCCTGAGCCATGCCCTCAAGCTGAGGAGGACTAAGGGCGAGCATCAAGACAGAGGCAGCAGCAGTGACGGCCCCAGGTAACGGCCAGAGCAGAGCCCGTGCGCCCTCCAGCAGCGATGCTGTGCCGTGCCAGGCAGCAGCACTTTAATACGAAGTTTAATACAAAGCACCATTGTCACCAGAGGACCTGAGCCCACGCACAGGCTGTGCCGTGAGTCCCTCCACGTGGCAGCCGCCAGAGCTCTCCCTGCCTCAGAATTAGAACATCTTCCCAAATCCCACATTTACTCATTTCTCACCTTGCCTTCTCCTATCAGCCCCTGTTATCTAAGTTTGCTGGGGCAGTCGGAAACAGCTGATTAGCACTAACAGGAGTGAGCTGACACCTCACCAGAGAAATTACAAGGAACACGAGAGATAAGCAAGGCCCCTGGGTACAGCAAGATAACACGGGGCTGTGTTTCATGGCACTCGCCCTGCCTAGGTAGGGCAGATGGAGCACGGACGTCCTCACGGGGGAACATCCGTGCCTTCGCCAGAACCTGAAGACACATATTTCTCCTGACAGATGAATATATAAGATTCAGTAGAAGCAGCGATGTCAGCCACTAACGCTTTCTTCTCTACAAACTACAGGAGACAGGGAAGTCTATAAATACCCCCCTTTAGACTCCCTAGGAGGCTCCTAGGTGAGACCCTCAGCTACAGCCAGAGGTGATGACCCGTCTCAGCAGCACCCCAGGGACCCCGAGGGCCCAGCTCACACCTCCTGCACAAGGGAAGAGCAACTGGATTTTGCTTGCTGAGCATGGTGGACCTGCTGGCACTGCCAAAAGCCGAGGGACCACGGGGGCACCTCCCTTTGTGCCCAGAGCTGGCACATACAGCACCAAACACCCAGTGCTGGCTGAAGCCCTCTCCAGAGGGGGCAAGACTTCGTGCCTGCGTGCCACGTGCCGATTTGTTTGTGCCACAGGGAGATAGGGAGCTTAACCGATCCATGGCTTCGGCTGCTGCAGCAAATCCTAAACCTGTGGACCGCAAGACAGATCAGACTCTCAGGCTGTGGAGTTTTGTGGCTGTAGTTAATGTGCTTCCCTGTCTGCGTGCAAGAACAGCGCAGACAAAGGCATAGAAATGACAAATTACACACCCTCCTGCAATTATGGTCACAACATGTAGGATGTATTTTTGACCTGGCAGCTCTAGCAAGGCCCCCTTTGAACGCATAAAAGTCTCTCTCTTTGTTTATTATGCGACATCTGATGACACCACACACATCAGAGTGGCTAATTGCCTGGAGTATTCCAATGGGTGCTACTCAGCCGAACATAAACTGTCGGTGAAGGAAAATTACTGATAAACACACTATCTTGCCTTATCATATAAATAATTGGTAGTGTTATGAATGCATGAGCCAGCACAATTAGGACCTGAAGGTTGTGCCATATGTCACAGCAAAGCTAATTTCTCCTAGATTTGCAATGGGGCTTATTACTCAATGTCACAAGCTTATTTAGAGGTGGATTCTGGCTTGATGTAAATCAGTATAACTATGTTAGAGAATGGGGCAGCTCTGATTTATGCCAGGTGATGAACTAGTCCATAATGTCCATATGGGTCCATAATTATCCATATGGACACAGATACAGACATTCTGCACAAAACCACTACTGTGCCTGTTACAGCTATGATCCAAGATAATAAAAAAAGGCTAATGATGTGTTATATGCCCATCAAAACTCCCAGGCTAGTAGGAGAGTAAAATTTTCCAATTGCTACAGGCCCTAAGTAGACAAAATAATGTCCATTTTGTTTTGTAGGTTGGTTGAAGCCGAATTAGCAAGAGAGATTAACTTAATAAATACAACACTCCAGTGCTAGAAATGTCACATACTGGTGGCAGATATGGACACCTTAGCTGAAGGTTAGAACAGGCATTGCAAACTGACTTTAGTGCACGGGAAATTTGTGGCAGAGCCAGAGACCCGAATCCTGACCTCCCGAAAGCCACTCCAGTGCCTGGACCAGCTTCACACCGGTGCTGCAAGCCACGCATCTGCAGGAGGGGGCACACGGGCGAGGATGGCAGGAGATGACTCAGCCTCCTCCATACTTCAGCAGACGCAGAATGAGCAAGCGGAGGATGTTGTGCCTACCTGCGTGTTCGCAGCCTCCTCCGAGGGAATCCTGGGGAGCGCAGGATGCTAGGAATGAGCGCACGCACCGATTCAAGTGTGAACCTCCAGAAATCCCAGGGCTCTGACTACACGAGTAGGTTTGAGGCAAGTTTATAGTAAACTCTAAGCACAGAGAGCAAGAAAGGTGCAGGGTGCTTCTGCCTGCATTGTGCAGGTTAGCAAGCAAAGGAGCTGCGCTGGGCTTGAGCGACTCGGGGATCCCATCACGTCAGCTGCGACGCTCCCATCCCATCCCATCCCAGCCGCTCACGGGGCTTCGCAAGGCACTCAGACCTGGCTATCCCCCGCCACCCGACAGCGGCTACCACCCCTCACGGAGCAGAGCATCGCCGGCGTGGGTCACTGCCAGATTTGCATGGCAGGAATTTTAATCTCAAGCCCAAGGGCTACTTGCTTTAGGCGACAAGGCAGCCCCTCCCCAGGCTGTGAGGGTCCTGGGCAGCAGCAAGAGCAGGAGGACCACGGAGCGCGTCCTGTCCTTGTGCCAGGCTCTGCGAGGGGCTACCACAAGCCATGCCAGGGACTCTGCTCCCTGCATCCTTACAGGGATGGCTTCTGGAGCAGGACGCTTGCCAAATTTCATCTGAGACACAAAATGGAAGTCTGGACCACTCCTGAGGATTAATCTTCCTACAGCAGTGAGCTCATTAAAATAGGAACAGCCCACCCACTTTGCTGGCAGCCTTTTCACACACTCCGCACTGCCGACACCCCCACGGTGGGCTCTGCCCAGCCCAGCATCATCCCCCAGCCCCTCGCCAGCCCAGGGGGAGGGACATTGGGCTCACCCCAGGTCTGACTGCACAGAGGTGACGAGCAGACGGGTGCCTGTTACAGCCGATTATCACATCGCGTTGTGCCTTGAGATTCTGGGTGGCTCGCAGGCTATGCCATTGGAACAGGGCTCTTTTCCTGCCTCTTCTAAAGCCAAGTGAACTACCAACAGGACTGGGTAGGTTATTTTATTCAGAACAGGACAGCAGAGCTAATAAGCACCAGCAAAGGAAGCATTAATAAGGTACTATAAATATCAGTGTCCCTCTCAGAAGCAACAAGGGGGGCTCAGCTTTCAGTATATGCCTTGCAGCAAACCTAAGGCTCGAACCTACACTGAAATCCCCTCTGATCTGCTATGGGCTCGCATTATCCATAACACTAGCTCTTTTAATTTGACATTTTCCTCCAGCTTTCCCAGTCTGATTCGAACTCCAGCCCCTGAAAGAGAGAATTTACATTTCCAATTCATAGGCAATACAGTCCATTAGGTTTAACAAGTGAATGAACTTCACATGTAACCTACAGCAAGCATCAGCTCTGTGGCTATTCATTTTAACTGATTACCTCGTTTGCTATATCTAGGAGCCCCTGGCGTGGCCATGGCAACTGGTTTTGCTTAAATGCAGCTGAACAGTAAAGTTAATTTTAGATTAGGTGAGGAGGAAGCTGGTGCACCAGGGGAAGCTCAGTACTAGATTTCTCTTCTCAGCTTCTCTAGTGGAAGTGGCTCTGCCTGCCGTGTCCTTTGCGGTTGGCCATACCCTCGCAGTCACGCACCAGGCCCCCCGTGCTTGCACATCCCTGCTGGGGTGCCAGGCTTCAGGCATCCCTGCACCAGACCAGCCGCAGGTTCAAGTCACCCATAAGCCCTGCAAGCCACCAGCACGTCCCCTTAGACCCCACTGGTGAGACCCCTCTCCTCCCACCTGCCCTCTTCAGAGCTTCTCCACTCAGCTTCATACACAGTCGGAGAAGAGCAGATGGTGTGGTTTCTCACATCCCAGAGTAGGTCTCTAACCCAGGTGGGCTGGCTTGCCCCCTCCCTTCCAGCGCTGCATATATCACCAAGATGATTTCCTCTTGGTGTATTATAAAGGTGTCAAAAATATCTTTTAAAAGCCAGGCCTGGGGATGGCCACATCCCAGTTCAGTACACTCATCTATATATTGATGTGAATATTCATACCCTAGCCAGAAAAACCCATAAATAAGCTACAAATGACCTTAAACATAATTAGTACTTTGGACCTAAGAGGTATATTTTGGTTGTTCTCATGAGAATGAAGTAGGTGGTAAACAGGCATTTCTTTGAAGCAAACCTGCTCGTTACGCCAGCGACGCAAGGCAGCTCCAGAGCCCGGGTTCCCAAGTCTCATTCCAGTCAACGCTCACCCTGGGAAGCAGTCCTGGGGCTGGGTTAGCAGGGCTTCCCTCGCTCTTCTGGATTCTCTGCCCTCTTTACTACCTGTGGCTCTGATGTCTCCGGCTCCCTGGGCTCACCCAGACCGTGCACCCGTTCGGCCCTGGGACCCTGTTGCACGCACATCTCTTCCCCGCCAGCTTGGGCTGCTCCTTTCATTATTTCAATTATTTTACCCCAGCTGGAGCTTAACCCCCTTTTACACAGAACCTGAAGGAAGAGCAGCTACTACAGGCACCAGACCGCACTCAGCCCCAGCATGACAGCACACTTGCTCCGCAGCCTGGCTTCCTGAGGAAGAGAGAGTTAACTCCGCTGCCAGACAGGCTGCAGACCCGTAGGTGGGCAAATGGGTCACACGGACCTGCATCAGCCCAGCGGTGGGCAGTATGTAGCTATACGTGCATGTATATAGTCGTGTGTTAGCATTTTTGTTATATAGCCATACACCGTATGCAAGCCATCACTATTAATACATATATACATATTCTCACATAGAAAAGCAATACTGAAATAAAACCAAGACCAAAGCGCGCATTGCTTCAGCTCCAGACTGTTGCCCAGCATAAAAAAAATGCCTGCCTGCATTTAAAATGTATATTTACTTATAAAATTTTATATTTACCTGAGCCACAGCTCTGCTAGCTCACTGCAGCACCCATTGCCCACCCTGTCCATGCCACCCAGCTCAGCCCAAGGGTGCTGGGGGACTTTGGTCTTGGTGCACAGCCCTCCCCAGCGCCAGGGCTCGGCCAAGCCCTGGTTCTCGCTGCTTGTGGCAGGCTTGGTGCTAAGATGAGCATGTTACAGAGTCCCTTTTATTTATTTCTCCTTGGTTGACATGCAGGCCTCTATCCATCCAGCCCAGGACTTCAGAGGAGACTAAAATAACCAGGTCTCTCTAGCAATTCCAGCTAATGCCAAAAACTGGGAGGAGAAAAACATCAGCTGCTACAGTCTTTTCCAGGAGATGGTTAAAAAAGCTTTATACAGAGAAACCTATTGAGATTGATTAACCAACATTGTGATTTGTAATTTTGCTTAATGCTATTAAAGAAAAGCATTGACCATTTATCCAAGAGGAAGACTGGCAAGGCGCCAAGTTTTTGCATAATGAATTCAGAGGATTAATCCTATTAGTCTTCCTCCCTTCCCCCAGCCCCTTAACTTCTCTGAAGATGAATCGCGGATGCTAAAACCAACCAAACAGCCAGATATTGGCTGAGCTGCATCTGATATCTCCGGGACCTTTGTGCTTGCCCTGCAAGGTAGCAGAATGACTCAGAGGAGCGGCAGTAGGTGAGGAGAACAACGGTGATGTTATCAGAGAGGCTGGGAGACTGTTTCAAAGCCTCCAGCAGCTGAAATATTCAGAACAATAGAAGGAAAAAAATATCTGTGGTTGAGGAGTAGGCACAGGGATATTATTAGCAGGTTACAAGTGGCATTGTGAGGGGGCTGCGTGGGAGAGTGGGGTGCAACAGCCCCCGCTCCCCCATACCTCCACAGCCTTGGGCAGTAACCGCTCTGGACAGGAGACCTTTCTGCTCCCACCAAGCCAGCAGCGGCCCAGAGCTGCTGTTGGGGACAAGGCTGGGGAGCCTCCGAGCAGGGCCCGGGGCAGGCTCCCTCCCACACACAGGGCAGGCATGCCTGCTGCTGCCCCGGTCCTGCACCCGGGGGTGCTCACAGCTACTCCCCCCCTAGAGCCATCAGAAAGGCTGAACTAATCTCTCAGCTTCCCCTCCCTTATCTTTAAGTATCATGTTGGGGAGGAAATGCCTCTTCCACACCCAGTTCCTTGGTCCGCTAGCCACAGGTTAGAGCGTTGCTAATGCACTTTCCCGGGAGCCGAGGAGAACTTTAGCTGCTTTCCTTTGGTGCAGCGTGTCACCTGCAGACAACATCACGTTAGCGTCACATCATTACATGTGACAAACCTCTGCATTAGAAGCCATAAGTATTTATATAGCATGAACACAGACAACAGAGCCAACACCTTGCACTCTGAAGGGATTTGAGCATGGAATGTTATTTACAACTTCTTCAGGAACACTTGTGCGTCACCCACTGAGCGCCTCCCTCCCCGCTCTGCGTTATTCCTTCCAGGAAAGGAAGGATACACATCTCCAGGCACGGAGAGTGACATTTCTCAGCTAGAACTGACTGTACAGTCCTTTCCTTCTCCACTGAAGGCATCCCACACACAGTCAGCCACCAGCTTCAACCAAGCGATGGCAGAGATGAGGAAACCAGGGCTACCTACTAGAGAGACACAAGAAGCCCCAGGCGCACTAGCAGACATCGATTTGCCAGCTGGTTTCACCACCAGGAAGATAACCTGCTCATTGCTTCACCCTCCCTAGGAGGGCCTCAAAGCCAGACCTGATGACACCAAACTCTGCCAGTCAGCACCTTCCATTTTGGGGAGCATCCAGCAGGTTAAACCATTTCAGCAGTACCTGATGGCTGCCATGCCCTCCCAAATCCAGCCACTCACCACAAGCTGGTCACTAGTGAGATGAACACTTTGGGAGCTGCTCCTCCCCAAAAGCTCCTGTTCTCACATTGCCAAGGGCCCTGTACCCCTTCCACCCACCCAAAAGGTTTCCTTCCTTACCTTATCACACATGCTCGCAGGATCACCCTCGGTCTTCTGCAAGAGCTGGGAGCAAGCAACACCAAGAGTTGCTGGTTGCAGCCAGGGACCCCTCGGCTGCTCCCAAGGCTTCCCCGTCGGCTATGGCACACTCAAGAGACGGGAATGACCACCCCAAGACCTCTCCAGTGCCGCACCAAGGCACCAGAGGCCCAGCAGCAGCAGCACCCACCCTTCCTGTGCAGCAGTTTTTATTTGCAGAGCAGCTCTCACACAGGTGCTCAGTGTCTTGAATTTCCAACACTTTTCAGGTGTTGGATGTCAATCTGGATGAAAGCAGCCAACTGCCAAGCCTCTCCTTTGTGAGCTCGTTGACGAGCGCTCAGACTTTGTGTTCTTTTCCATTAATAGTTTACTAATGAATTTCTTGGCACGTGTATTTGAGCAAACAGCCAAATTCAAAGCAACTTTGAGAGATATTTCCAGAAAGTGCATTCAGAACTCACTTCCACAAGTGTTCAAAGAGCCATCCTGCTGGGGAGCAGAGTCGCAGGAGCAATAACTGATCCAGAGCCCACTGAGGCAGTTCATACAGAAAATCTCCTGTCTGCTGCTTGTGCATTAGCCACCGTTTGAGCAGCTGGTGCAGAAGTTATTCCACGATTGATTTTTTAAAAGAAGATCTGGCCAGGAAACTCATAAGCTGCTCACAAGCAAGTTTCAAGCCAAGATTTGTCCAGAAAATTATTTTCTGGGAGGTATTTACTCAGTTCCAGCCTTGCTCTAACAAATCCGATATGGTGCCCACAACGCTCCAGCCCAAAGAGGCTGTTGCAGTCGCCCAACCGCTGCTCCAGCATCACCAGCCATTAAATTCCTGCATCTTACACTTAATGGTTTGTGACTGAGCTGGAGCATCTCCCCGAACCTCCTGCACGGAGAGGAGCCGAGGGAAGGTGGGCAGCCCAGGGACCTGCCCATGAGTCCCGAGCTTCCCGGACACCCCGGAGCAGCGTTGTACGCACAGTGTTGTCTCCTTGCAAGAGGTGCTCTGCAGAATTAGCTCTCATTAATCTTCATACAATGCCAGTTGACCGCAGTATTAAATTAGCATCTGGTTAAGCATGCACAGGAGCTGCAGGAGATCGATCAGCGGGAATGAGTCTCCGGTGGCCATGGATCAGCTACAGAGTGTTGGGGACACGGGGTGAGGAGGGAGATCCCATCACTGCAGCAAGGGCATCCACGGGGCAGTGCCTGGCTGCCCCTCCACGGGGGACACGCAGGACGGCAGCAGGGTGTCCCAGCGCTGGTGGGACCTCATAGGCACCCAGCAGTCATGTGCCCAGGTTTCCCAGAGGGTGGAGGGAAATCGAGCAGCTCAGTCCCACCGGAGGCACGGGGCTCAAGGAGGAGCTGCCACCCCACGTCTCGCAGGGGTGGCTCCCCAGGGTGGTGACAGCCAGAGCCTCTGGAGGTGGGACAATCCGGTGAAAGGCAGAGTGAGATGGACCCGAGATGGGCCTCATAATCCCTGCATGTGTCACCCATCAGGATATTTAGCCATGGACGACCCACAGCAACACACTAGTCCAGGCAGCGGTTGCTGCAAGGGATAAGCCACGCTCCTGCTCCAGAAACCTGCCCTGGGTCTACAGCACCATGCATTCAACCAGAAACCCCATCCGATCCACCTCCGTGGCTGCTGCAGCGCAGCAGGGCAGAGGGGCACCGGGATGCTGCTGGCCGCTGATATTCATCGGGCTTTCTGGTTGCAAAAGAAACTCCCTAGAAAATTGTTCCTGTCTGGTTTCCTTACAACGTTTTGTAATGAGGCTTGTTCGCTGCTACGACAGTTTTGCCCTCTCTTTTCAAGCAGTGTGTCTCTAAGAATTAGCTGCCTGAATACCTAAAGGCAGTCTGTGCTACAAGAAGCTTATGAACGCGTGGTAGGGCATCCTTCAAGCGCCCCGGGCTCCCGCACGCTGCTGCCCAGACTCCGCGCCCAGGACCCCTCATCTGCTTCCCAGGATTAGACAGGAGCAAACGTCAGACCCTTCCCTCCAACCTTCCCCAGCTGCTTCATGACGAATCCTGAAGCCGCAGCCTTGGCGTCTAGCGATGGTTTCAATGTTTGCTTTCTGGAAGCATTGGCATCGGGGCTTTAGCAGGCGCGGTGCAAACCGGGCTGGGATCCGGCACGAGGAAAACGCTCCCCACCGCAGGCAGCCTGGGATGGGCTGACGTCCTCCAGCCTGCACGACTCAGGGCTGATCTGCCGGGACCTTTTGTCTCAGCTCCCGCTCGCCATGCGGGCACGGGAGAGCCGAGCACCGGGGGGATGATGGTTTGCAGTGCCCAGGGACCCTCGCTGCCGGTGCATCCCGTCACCGAGCTGTGGCAGCTGCCAAGGCGTTTGGGGAAGTGAGTGAGCACTGAGCATGTTCAGCAACCAGCGTTGTGTCTTACGCCTGCCTGGAGGCTATTTACACAGTTCCAATTGATTTGTTGTAACCTGTAATTATTTTAGTTGATTTTTTTTTTTTTTCTTCTGTGCTCTGTTTGTTTTCACTCTCAGGGAGAAGAACAATATTTCTCACTGCTGAAGTGATGCTGAATAGGCTGGGGTGGGCGGGGGTCTAGCAGAATAGCAGATCGCAGAAATGATGGTCACTCACATGCTTTTCAGCCACCCTGCGAGAAATGGCTGCTCACTCCCCTGCCCTTCCAACGGGCTAGCAGAAGCGTGTCTTCGATAGCTAGCCTGATTCCTTCCTCCTATTATCTCACATCTATTTTTATTTGATGATTTTATCTTTTTTTTTTTTCCTTCTTTCTTCCATGCCACCTTACAGCAATAAAATGGCATCTTTGCCTGGGAAATCAGTGCTTTCTGCCAGAAAACAGATCACGTAAAGCCAGTGCAGCCCAGAGCGAGCCCCCCACTCCTGAGGATGGAGCCTGACTGCATCCCCATGAGCAGTCCCTGCTGTCATTATTCAAGCTCCGTTAGCAGCTACAGACACTTCTGTGCTTGCACAGCCCGTGCTGGAGCCCTTCGCTCTCGCCCGAGAGCTGTGGGGAGATCCTGGCCAGGACTGATCTTCTCATCCTGCTTTGGGGATAGGTAAACATCAGATGTATTCATTTCCCTGATCCATTTACTGGGTCACCTTTCTAATTTACCTTGCCTTTTACCTCTTAGTTTCCTGGGAATGCTTGGCTGGTATTGCAAAGGAAAGGAATTATTATTCAGAAAAGAAGTGGGAGAGATGCTATAAATGTAAAGCGCAAGAGCAATCCTTAATCATCCTCATCATTAGTTAATTGCCGTAGCCTGAGTCCATTCCAAGGAGAACACAGAGTGTTAAATATAGATGTAGAAATTGGATCTATTTTTGTGATTTTGTGCTCTCTTTGAAAGGATTCTGCCTGCTGCTCTTCCTGAGGATGTCAACACCGGGGACTGTCAGAAGAGCGCCAGCCTCAAAAAGTCAGTGGGACGTGGGCTCCTACCCAGAGCGCCTGGGAATCTGTTTAGCTAGAGCGATGCTGACAAATGAATGCAATTAGGATCCTGCTATATTTTGCACTCAGCTTTTGGGGAAAACCTGTTAAATACCTGGTTCCAACAGTGCCTTGTCCAAAGTCATGTCAGGAAATCAGTGGCAGAACCAGGAGCTGAGTCAAGATCAGCCGAATCCTGCCCAATCCTTTAACCGTGAGGCAGTTGGTTTTCCTCTGCATAAGGAACCATTTGCATCTATTTTTTGGGCCTTAGACTAGCAAAAGTCCTTGCTCTCCTCATTGCACTCTCCCCATCTTCAGAGCCCTTTCTTTCCCCTGTGCGTAGCTTTGTTCTGTGTCCTTTGCATTTTCTCTCTCCCTCCCTCTTTCCTCGAATTCAATCCACTCCACTAAATGTTTCCTTCTCAATCAGGGTAGTGGCCCCCATGGAGAGCAGCTGGCCATGGAGCAGAGAGGGTTTGAAATGCCTGGAGTGGCTCTGTCCTCAATCACCTGTCCAGAGACTTCTCCAGTCCAGCACTCCTCAAACTGCTTTGCGGTTAACTCCTCCTTTGCAGGGGGCTTTGCAGCAGTGCTGAGGACGGAGCAAGACGCTTTTGCTCCAGCCCAGGCGCAGGCCGGGGAGAGCAGAGACCCGTCCTGCCTTCCAGCTGCCCAGGCTGGCGGAGGCTGCGGAGCTGAACCCCTTGGCAGTGCTGGCCGCGGGGACGGTGGCTCCGGGAGAGAACGCCCCGGTTAATGCCTTTTCCCACGGCTGGCGGGGAGGCGGGTGCTGGGCTCCCCACATCTCATCGCCTTAGAGGTGGCAGCATTACCCTCCCTTCCCATCCTGCTCGGCTCTGAGCCTTGGATGCTTCAGTGTTTGGCCACATTTGGGGACAGAGTCAGGAAGGAGGAGCGAGCACTGCCTGCACTTCAGCGTAAGGGAGTTAGGGGACATGCCCGTCCTTGGGCCCCTCTGCGGAGTCCTTGGGGTGCAGGGTGGGTGTGTGAGTCCCTGAGCCTCCAGACACATCCCTGGTGGTGTGTGAATCCATGTGCTCATCCAGGCTATAAAACACGCGTGACCGATGCGTGTCCGCATGGCACTGTGTGCACGTCACAGCGGGGGACACAGCCACGATCGCGCTGCGGCGTAGCCGGAGCCAGGGGTTGTGCGCGCTTTGTCCCCATGCAAACGTGCTGCTGAGCGAGAGTGTCTGGTCGAGCATGAGCGTGCAATTGGGGGGGTGGATGGCCGAGCACGCATGTCCTTGAGCAGAGCCTCGGGAAAGGAGGATTAAATGCCAAGTGCTCTGAGGAGCTCTGCTGAGGGCTAATGCCTGATGTATCGAACCTGCCGGCCTGTTGACAGGTACCTGGGCTTAGTGGCTTTTTTGCTCTCTAGCAACAGCATCTCATCACTAAAAATTCTGCTGCACTGAGCTTAATTCTGTCCCAGGTCTGAAACCGCGGGGATGCCGTGTGTGCACTCCTGGGCAGAGGGCATCGGTGTGCACGTGTGCTCCTGTGTGCCCGCCGCCCGTGCAGTCAGGTCTGCACACGCGTGTTCACACGTGTGCAGTCAGGCGCGTCTCCCTGGTGCGGGTGTGTGCACACCTGGGTGCTGGAGGCTGCCCGCGGGGCGTTCCTGGGGCAGACAGTTTCAGTGTGTGGTTCCCCTCTGCAGGGGCTGTATCTTCATGTACGTGTGTGGCCCAAATTAAGAATTAGGGGCTTAATTACCTACCTGTCCCCTGGTCTGTGGCACTGGTATAATGCGGAGGGATGGCCGAATGTGACTCTCCTGCGGACATTCGGACTGAGCTCCAGCAGCAGAAGCTGGGGCCGATCTCCGACACCGATCTCTGATACCCACCCGGGGGCCACCTCGGTCCTCCCCGCTCCTCTCTGCGGGGGCTGGATCCTTCTTGATCCTCGGTGGTGGGCAAAGGTGCTTTCCACCAGCATTGTCCTTCACCCTGCCACCTCCACCGGCAAGGCAGGGGAGGAACATTCGGACTGAGCTCCAGCAGCAGAAGCTGGGGCCGATCTCCGACACCGATCTCTGATACCCACCCGGGGGCCACCTCGGTCCTCCCCGCTCCTCTCTGCGGGGGCTGGATCCTTCTTGATCCTCGGTGGTGGGCAAAGGTGCTTTCCACCAGCATTGTCCTTCACCCTGCCACCTCCACCGGCAAGGCAGGGGAGGAAGAGGCATCTTCCTTTTTTTTTTTAGGAGACAGGGGCTCTGTCACCTGCAGGCAGGAGCTGTGCTGTCCTCTGCTCCTCTCAGCTGGATCTGGCCCTTCGCAGAAAGGAGGGGAGCCGTCCTCACGCCTCCCGGCGAAGCCTCCGTCCCTTCCTTTGGATGCCGATCCTCCCAGGAAAACGGCTGGCAACAGCGGGGGGGGAGATGGAGCAGAGGATCTCAAAGGGGATAGAAAGGGAAAGTCAAAACTTAGTAAGACATTAAGACAACAGATTCATTAAAAAGTCATTAGTCTCTGTCAGGAGTGGCTTTAATTAACAAATGCCAGGAACTGCAGTACTGTCTTGTTGCTGCCACTGTGCCTCAACAATATTGTGACCACCTGAATGCTGCTAATTAAATGCCATTTAAAGCTCCCCCCAACCTGGCAGCAAATTTTCAACACTCTGCCAATTTTTCTCCGCAGCCTCCAAATTCACCTCGTTTGTCATTGTCCTCCCCGCACGGGGGGTGACGTTTCTTGGAAAACCTCCCCTCCTCCCCTCCCAAGAAGTGCTTTCTAAAGGTTGTTTCCATCTTCCAGTCCTTTAGCCAAATCCCACACTTCTCCTGTATTTTTTAAGCTGTGGGAGCACTGACACTGCTGGGTGGCGGCTCAGGGCTGAGCTTGCTATGAAACAGGGACCCGCCGGCTCTTGGACAAGGACTAGTTGAAGATGCCGCTGCTCATTGCGGGGAGGTTGGACTAGGTGACCTTTAAAGGTCCCTTCCAACCCAAACCATTCCATGAAGGTGTTCCTCATCTAAGGCTCTTCAGTGTCATCGGCTGATACCCACCCTCGGCAAGGGAAGGTCCTCATTCCCGCTCCCACCCGTGGGTGACAGCTCCATCTGGGACCCTTGCTCCTGTGCACGCCCCAACACCCCAGCCCGGAGCCTGCAGATGCTCCTCGGCCATCTCAAGGCATCTGTGGATGAGGGATGGGGTTGCTGCTTGGGGGGAAGCTGTCAGCTTAATTTATTCCTCTGCATCGCACTTTTACAGAGGCTTCACTGTCAGAGCCACACCAGCGGAAAATAAACCTCGGTGCCTGTCTGCTAGCCGCCCCCCACCCCAGCACCTTTTGTAGCCGGGCTCTGAGTGCAGCCAGCCGCTTTCATGTCGAGCAGAGACCCCGGGGGCTGCAGCCCTGGGCAGGACAAGCCCAGTCAAGCTGATGGCCTGAAATAGCTGAGCCAGTCACCATCTGGAGCAGCCCAGCTCGGCCGGGAATACCCAGGAAAACAAAAGCTGCTCGAAGCAATAAAAGAAGGACAGCGAAACCCTTTGGAGATGAGGTTAAAGAAGGAGAACTTGTGTCCAAGGGCTGCGGAACGAGGTTTGCATCCGGATGTTCTCTCCTCCCTTTCCCTGTAACCAGCTGCGTCCAAACCCCAGCTCTCCTCTCCCTCTTGTCCCTGGGAAGCTCTGGGGGTGGGGGGAAGGAAAGCACTGCCGTGGCCCTTTCTTGACAGCTCATCCTCCGGTGAGACCGGTGGTGGTCTGACCGTGAGCCGCCTCGTAGGAGACACGGGCCCCTTTGAACAAAGCACTGCTCAGGCTCCCTTCTCCACCCAGTTTGTACCCAGAACATTTCCATTTGCAAGTACAAGGGCTCCTCCTAAACCACCCTGAGCGCCTCAGCTCCAGCCCTTTCCCTCGCTCCCTCCCTCCCATCATTTCCCCTCTGAAAACAGCCCGTCTGCTCCTTGAGTAATGGGATTTCTTTGTACAATTTCAGGAGCCTTAATACTTCATACTGACCTCTATTGGCAAAATCAAATCAAATCAATTTAACCACAGGCTCCTGATCTCCCCCAGTTTTTCTTTGCTCGTGTTGTCCTTAATGTTTCTCGTGATTCTTTGATCCGACAATCAAAGGTATCCCTTTAGCTGCACACACACACGGGGATGGCAGCAAACACGCGATCCATAAAATATACAGCATCCTCATACTGGGATTTACATAACAGTGACACTGAAGGCATCAAAAAGAATCGGTTATTAGACTTAGGAGCAATTACGGCAACGGCTCCTATAAAGGAGGAGGGAGCTGGAAGCTGATGGCGGGTGACACGGGCTGGTAAACGCTCGGGTCTCTCCCAGCTCTGGAAGTGACACTCGTTCTGTTTTACACCTCACTGAGAAATTCCCAGCTACCGACAGCTCCAAATCTCCCCACGGCCCCCTTGTTTCCCACAGCCTGAGTGACAGCAGATTTGCAGAGAGACATCTGGAACGAGCTCGGGCTCCGCATCAAGCATCTTTAATTTCTGCAAGCGCCGTCAGCCCGGCCGCGGTGGGCTGAGCCCCAGAGAGGGAGGACGCGGGCTGACACTCTGCGAAGGAACTTGCAGCTGGAGAGGGCTCAACGCATGTGCGATGCTCTGGTGCTCCAGGAAGGGAGCGAGGGAGGTGGCGTGAAATACCATAAATCAGAGTAGCATTCAATCACCTCTCTTGAATTTGGGGAATTGCTTTGGAAAGCATTCCTAGCAGACAATTCAGCCATCCAGCAGCAATTCAGGCCCTGCAGGCAAATCTAGGGCCCAATCCAAATCTATCCAGACACCAAAATGAACTAATTAAAGCCCAAACCTGTATCGCACGTGCCAGATTTAGCAACGCAGCCTCGTGGTGCTGGAGAATTGTAGATCTGTGGGATATCTGGGGCTACAGGGTATCTGAGAAAGCAAAGGGCAAATAAACCAGCCAAAACCCAACCAGTTTGGTTGGAGTCCGTACTTGCAAACTCTTCTCCTTGGCAAAGGTCTCCTTTTCAGAGCTGAGAAGGTGACTTACAGACATGCCTTTAATTTTATTTCTTATCTTCTACGATGGTCATTCCTGCGCTACCAAGTGATGGGCTGAGCTCCCTCACTCGTTTCCCCTGTGCCCGCAGCCCGCTGATAGCCCTTAGCCCAGAAGCAAGACTTGACTTTCACTCAGCCAAAACAAAACCGAAGATAAATAATCCGAGAATTTGTAGATGCTTGATTGTCATGGCAACCCCGCAGCCCTCCTCCTCCTGCGCTGCCTGCCAGCATCGGGGAGCTGGCTGGAGCTCCAGCGGGGAGCATTTCCCCCAGCTCCCATCTGCTTTACAGGGCTGCAATCCCAGCCGGTTCCCTGGATCAGCCCCGGCTCCGTGTCCGGCTCACACTGCCGTCGGGTTTTGTCCCTGTTATCCAGCGCTGGGCACTGCCAAGCCCAAGGCTGGTGGCACTAGAGCAGCCCTGGGGCGGCTCTAAGGCAGCTGTGACTGTCACCAGCCCCCCGTGCTCTGCCCCGTGCTCAGCCCAGCTGCCCCCATGGCCAGGAGCTGGGAGCAGGGGGGGCAAAGGGCGCCTTCTGCCCAAGCTGGGTCGGTATCACACCCTGGGATGTGTCAAAGCAGCATGAATATGTTTTAGTGAACCAAAAAAATAAAACCCAGTTCCTGGGTTTTCTCTCCCCGATTTGCACGGGCAGAATGTGCATTATTCTCCCTGCTCTGTCCTCTTAATTCTGATGGGTTTTGCCTCCCAGCAATGCAGCGCTTAGGCCAGCTCCCAACAGGCGGGAGAGCGATTGCTCCCAGCCCAGTTCCCTGGCATTAATGGGAACTGAGATCAAAGAAATTAAGAGGGTGAGCCCTGGTCCTGGGGGAGATGGGGTGCAGCTCGCAGGCGATGCACGGTCCGATCCTGTCTCCAGCGAGGGTGCCCAGGGCTGTGCCCAGGCTCTGGAGGCAGCTGAAGCAGGATCAGGCCCTGCTGAGCGCTTCTGCTCCTCCGTGAGGGTCTGAGCCAGCTGCGGCTTTGCTGTGGCATCGCCGCCTCCGGGAAGAGATGCTTCGAAGCCCTCCTCAAAGGCAGCGCTGGCGCTCGGGGATTTAATTGCACGCTTGGTATTCTGTTCGGTTCGAGACC
>JMFS01002178.1:0-15019 GCA_000699545.1 Podiceps cristatus
TTTGTATTGTTAGGTTTTTAAATATTTGTATTAGCAAAACATTGTGTTGAAAAATATCATCTCACCTGAGTTTACTTGCAGGGCTTGTGATTTCATTAGAAAATATTTTTAAAAAGAGACTAGTTTACATTCAAGGGATCGAAGTGTAATTTTGTGGAGACAAACTCCTAACAAGTACATTGTTGAACCTCAGCACATTTTCTCTGTGTGTGTGAGTGGTTTGTAAGTTTTGAACCTAGACTTGACAAACTTTTAAAAAGAAAATTAGTCAGGAATCAGCTTTCCTTTTGAAGACCCTTACCTGCCTTCCTTACTTCAGAAAGGCCAGTTGTATGTTGAAAGGGAAACATTTGTGTAACTGATCTATTAAATGATTAATTTTGGAAATATCTGTGCAAAACTCATGGAAATGAAATTAAAATGCTCTCTGGTGCTGTACTAAGCATCAGTTACATTTCCAGGTAGTTATGCCAGTCATTAAAGAGAAACCTGTTAGTAGAGCTGTTGAAAGAGAACATGATTGTTTAGGGAAGAGTTCTAAAAAGTGGGGCTAAAATTGTATAAACGAGCCTGGGTCTTTGGCTACCAAAGGGATATACCTGAGACATCGTGCTGCACGGTATGTGAAGGAGATGTCGTGCTGCAGTTTGTGTCAAGTAACAGCAGAAAAAGCCTGTTACTTCCCTCTGATGTGAGGTTTGGGTTAGTTTTTTCACCACTCACCAACATATCCGCTTTCCTGTAATTACCCAGAGGAGACCAGACGGCCCGTCAGAGAACCGAACTGCGAGCGGATACGTAGGCCTGCTGTAGTGCTGTTACTCTAGCAGGGATTTCTTAGAGATCAGACTTACTAATACAGGATATTGTTCATTGCAGGCTTGTTTTTCTGTCAGTAACAGCCCCATCTGGATGGATTCTAGCACAGCTTCCCAGTGCAGCGCTCTGGAGAACGCCGTGGGGGGAGCACAGCACCTAGCCAGGATCACTGGTTCTCGAGCCTATGAGGTAAGGAGCGGGGGGGAGGAAGGTCCTCAGCAGTCTCCTGACCAGCAGTGTTGCCCCTACAGGGGTACCACAGCAGATAACGATCAGCCATTAGCTATAGAAGAGAGAGGTTTTGAAGAAACTCCAACAATCCTGTGCTTTGCAGTAGTCTCACAAAGCAAGCTGTGGAAATTTTAAAGTGAAATGAGGCAAACACTGGAAATTTTGCAGCAGGAAGCAGCTGGGGTGAGCTGTTGCATTTGGCCAGTGGTTCCAAAATACAGTGGTTGGTGGCCGTGCTTGCAGTCTCAGGGCCTGGGTCTCCCAGGAGCTCCTGTACAGCCCAGTTTCCGTTGGGATGGGAATCCCGTTGGTGTTACAGGTTTACTTGGGTTTATGACCCCCTTGTTTCTGGATCATTGCTCTAGGTTACTTCTGCAATTAAAGATTGGCCTTTTAATGTTCCCTCTAGACTAACAAGCAGCTGTTGACCTAAGAGAAGTGGCTTAGAAGTCTGGGATGCTATTAGAGAGTACTCTATCACTCGTCTCCTCTTCCTGGCACTTCCCTCTCTCGTACCTGGGACAATGAGTTACGGAGTGGGAGTGGGGCTGCCTTCCAGGCATCCCAGCACCCGGCTACTCTTACTGTTGGTTCAACAGAATAAGGCTCGAACCTCCCAAATGGCCAATTCTGTTTTTGAATCCTCACGTGAGGTTTATGGCCAGTGTTGAAATCAGACTTTGCATCCCACTAAGTTTATTTTTAACTTGCTAAAGGTTAAGGTTTCAGCGTTAGAAGTTTTTTGTTATTTGATATAGTACATGGATGAAAAATAATTATTTTTATAACTATTATTAGGCGGTGCTGGAGTTGCTTCCTTCAGTGTGAAACACTCTGCTTTGCTCCCGATTCACCAGCCTCAGAGACAGACATAGGTTGGGTAGCCTAAGCCTTTTCAGGGATTTGAAGGCAGTGTCTGGATTGTGCTGGTTCCTGTGCACAGAATAAGTGTGATTCACTCCATTGAACCGTTATTTCTGAAATGTAAATTATGGATAGTAATGCTTTTTCACATTTTTTTTTTCAAAAGGTGAGCAAAATTCTCATAATGAGACTATGCGTTATAGCCTGTTTAGTGCAGATTGCCCGCCGTGCACTGACTTTCATCATGCATCAGGCAAATTAAATATCCAAAGTGCAATGTACTGAACTCATTACACAGAGTTAATGATTATTGACTTCATTTAGGGTTTGTGTTTCTAAGCATTTGCATTTCTTTTTCAGCGTTTTACAGGAAACCAGATAGCAAAGATTTACAGCCAGAATCCCGAGGTCTACATGGAAACTGAGGTTGGCTCAACTTCAATACACTTATTGGAAAACACAGTTGAAAATATTTTAAAATTAATTTTTTGGGGATGTCAGACTTTTTTGCTAAAAAGTATTTTGATTCTTGTGGTTGTTTTTAAGATTAAAATTGAAAACGTGATTATTTTATTTTTGGTTTTATTAAATTATTAGTCATTGAGCAGATAAAAATGGAGCATCAGTTCTGTCTTGAATGTTGCATTTAACACAGCAGGCCCCATTGCATCTCACCTTTGTAGAAGAAGTTTTAAAAAACAGACTTTCATTTGGGTGGTAATAGGTTGGATGTACAGTAGTTCGAACACAAGTGGGTAATCAAGCACATGGTTGAAATTTTCATAGAACATAGAAATTTTCAGTGCACACAGAAATTTTCAATGGCCATAGAACTGGGAAGGTGATTGCTCTGCCACACAAAGCTGGCATTCTTGCAGATGTGCATAGGAAAAAAAACCTGCGGTTGATTCTAGACTTTTTTCATAGTTTTTCCCTTGAGGAGCTACTTTGATTCTATTATTGCAAATGAATTGCATTGTGTAGTTCGTTTCCTTCTGGTTTTTAATTTTCAGAAATCAGCTTGCAATTCCATTATTGTTTCCGTTTCTTGAGTCTGATCTAGCTGTGACTGAAATACCGTGGTTTGAAGCAAGGTGAAAACTCCATGCAGATATGATGTAAATGAGGGAAGGGCTCCTGTCTTGTCATTAGAATATGCCAAACACCCGGACCAGTGAAGTCAGGCCGCTTGTGTTTCTGTATTGCTGCAGTTCTTCATGCTATTGACTATATATTTTTTTGGTGTTTTTTTGTATTGCTGCAGTTCTTCATACTATTGACTATATTTTTTTTGTGGTTTTTAAAATCATACCCTTTGGGGACTTCATTGCAAAATTGACTCTGTATTTTGCTGGTCAATGCTGCTTTTTTTTTTTTTCCATTTCTTTCTGTGTACATGTTCTATAAGCTTTATGCTAGTAAGCAGCGGGGTGAAACAGAGCACTAATACAGTCTGATCTTGAGCTTAAGACTAAATTTGGAGAACAATGCATTAGTGGAGGGGAAGTGGGTCTGTGGAACTGAGAACTAGTCAGACCAAGCTCAGACTTTGAGGGCTGGTTGCACTGATGGCACCTTTTAGCAATAAAGTATATACAAGTTGTTGTGTTCAAGCACAAAATCTCTCTACGCCAGAGCTGCTCTTGGGGACCCTCAGGAAGCGCTTAGCAGCTCGGCCGTCTCAGTGACTTGTGGAAGGTGGATGTTTTTACCTTCTTTAGGTCAGCTCGCTAAACTGGCTGATTCACAGTTTAACTTCATCCTTTTCCTTCCATTTCAGGCAGCTTGTGCCCACTGGGGCACCGCAGAAGGTAGGCCCTCGTTATCTAAGCACAATGTGATATATTCCTGGGGAGAGACACATGAAGAGCAAGTGCATCATTAAGTTCCTTGGCCATTATAACCGCCTCTTAGAGCTCTGGCTATAGTCTGTCTTTGAATGCTGTGTGAGGCAGTGGCTTTGTGATCGTTAATAAAAAAACCTGTCACTTCTGGCTCGCTCCACCAGTAGAGTCTCTTCTGAATTAGTCAGAGCACACAATAAGGAATTTGTCAGCTTTTATGCCAGCTTCTCGGGAACAGATACTGCTTGGTCCTGCAGAAAGCTTGGCGGTAGCTGGTTAACTTGGTAGTTTGTGTAGCAGATTTGAAGCGGAAGCATGTTCGTGTTGGATCAGTGCGTTGTGTCACGTGACCAGGGCATTTTTGGGCCAGTATTAGAAGCCCTACAGCTGGATTTAATGCGTTGCTGGAACACACCCTGAGAGAGAGCTGCAGGTAGTGGTTCAGTTCAAAGCTGATTATTACCAGCTCCTGGGAATAACTCCTGGGAGGTCTGGGGTCTCGGCTGGGAGAAAGGTAAGAGTTCACATAAAGGTGCTAGCAGAGCTTTGCCGAAATTGCTAAAAAACTTACAGACCTGTGCTCTGGGTGGACCAGTGAGTGGCATTTCCTCTGTGGTCAGTGTAGAGGTGTTTTGCTGTGCCTTTTTTTTTTTTTTTTTCTTTCCTTTTATTTCCTTACTAAATGTTTCTCTTTGGAATGAGGTTCTGTGATACACCAAAGTTGTGAATTAATTCATGATAACATGAGTATGCTAATACGCTAGATGTGTTTTGCATGTTTCAGAATGCAAAGCTTTTAACAGCCTTTATCATGGGGTTACCTTTAGATTGGTATCTGCTGTATTACTTAGGCAATAAGATAGAACCGAATAATCCTTCTAGGTGTATTTTTGTGTGCTTTCTGTACCTAACATTAAGCATCTATTAACATTTGCGGCTTTCAATTACTTAATTATTTACTTTCTTTGAAGGGAATACTGATGGGGCTCACTGTCTTGCACTTTTTCTTTCAGAGAATCTCTTTGGTTAGTAGTTTTGCAGCTTCCCTTTTCCTAGGAGCTTACGCACCCATCGATTACAGTGACGGTAAGTGTGTGGGCTTTTCTCGTAGTAACAATTCAACAAGGAAATTTTCCTTTCCATCCCCACCTTGCATAAGAGGGGACAAGGCCTCAGCTATTTATTTTCAGTCTTTAAACTTTAATGACAAGTATATTAGATTTTAAGCGAAGTTCCTCCTTTCAATTTGTCGCTGCTTTGATAGTGCTGTCAGCTGTGTTTATTTGTCCCCATCATACTATGATTCACATTTCTACAAAATGGATCGACAAAAGATATTCTTAAATGAAATTGTCCCTTTTTTTTCATTACTTTATGATGTATAAAGGAATGTTGAAATATCTGTTTAAAAGCATGAAAAAATCATGGATTTTTTTAGCTAGACTTCATAGTTCTGGTATTTGTTCTTTGGTTTTGCTGGTTTAGCTCTGAGTTGCACAGGATGTGAACAGAATGGATATTGTGATGATTTTCCCCCCACCTCATTAGAGTATGGATCTACAACAGAAATCTCTTTTCAAAATTAACCAGAAAAAAAAGCATAAGCCAAAAAAATCCTAAACTCAGTTAAAACCAAACCAAAACAAACCAACAAAACCTTCCATATCTCTCTATTCATCATAACAAAGACGAAAAAGTGACAAGGCTAGTGTCTCTCTTTTCTGTTGTGTGTTATCTCAGTTATCCAGCTTTTAAACGGCAATTTTAAATGGCAATTACAAAGGAAACCATTTTCCTGGGAGCTGTGCTGTTATTTCTAAATAGCATTTTTGATTCCCACTCTGAAACTAAGAGAAGATATATTTCAGAGCTGAAAGGTTAGATAACAAGGCTCTCTAAGGAAATTTTGCATTATAGAGCCGTAGTTGACACCCATGTGTTAAGACCAACTCATTTTTTCTCCTTCGTTGTTCCATCAAATCTCATAGGAAAAGGTACGACACCTCAATTTTAGCTAATGGACAACTTATTCAATATCTGATCTCCCAGTTATACTTGAGACCTCAAAAATTGCAAGGCAATCCATGCTTATTTTGCAGCAGTTGTGAGATTATTACATCTGTCTTCTAGTCTTGTTCTGTTAGCCCTGTATTTTCACAGCTAAATTTTATTTTTTTGTGTTTTATTGGCAACAATAACTCTGGAGATTTGCGCTTTGCTCCTCAGTAGGCCCAAACACTGAGCACTTCAGCCACTTGGCAACCCCCAGGACTAGCTCATGTCCTGCATTGCAAATAGAGATGGTGAGATCTTCAAGGTACTTTTTCTGATAATGTCTATTTTTTATTTTTCAATGAGAGTAAGGTATTAATTTTGATTGAAACGTATAAAAATATAAACATTAACAAAATTGATGTGGGAGTTGGTGGCGTGGTTTTGTTTGGTGGGTTTGCTTTGGTTTTGTTTTGTTTGGTTTTTTTTGTAGTATACCTCTGCCTTTTCTACTTGGAAGCATGTGGGGGAAATCCATGCTGCTTCAATTTCAGAACATGAAAATTTCTGTATTGGGTTGAAACCCAAAACATTT
Organism: Podiceps cristatus; assembly: GCA_000699545.1. NCBI lineage: Eukaryota > Metazoa > Chordata > Aves > Podicipediformes > Podicipedidae > Podiceps > Podiceps cristatus. Next base: position 6,346 of record JMFS01002178.1, read on the forward strand.
TAAACTAAAGACAATGAAAATCTTTTTCATAGGAAATGTATTGCATTTTTCAAACAGCTCTAGGAGAGTCTGTTCTGTTACACCTCTGGATATTTATGGAACTTGAATAAATGTTATCTACTGTTCAGAGTGTGTAAGATTCTTAAATCTTCATGTGAAAAAAGATAAGAGAACTAAGCAGGATGTTATAGTTCTCTTTACAAGACAAAAGATTTTTCAGCATTGTAAGCTATATTTTGTCTTGTTCATTCTTTTCTTCTGCTAACATAATGAGAGAGAATTCTAATTCCAGTAATAAAATATAATTATAATGTATGCAGTAGTTATTTGGATCCAGCTGAAAAACTTGTTTTCTTGTCATTTACAATTTCTTGCAATTCACTTGATCTTTTACATTGCACCTGTATATTGTAGTTTAAAATGCATCTCTCAAAATAATGTTCAGATAATAGACCTATTCTTCATTTCTGTAGGTTTAACTTCAGGTCATATCGTCTTTAAAAGACCCCGTCAAATTGTTTAGCTCTGCACAATAACTTATCTCTTTAAATTTTCAGGTTATTGTAGAAAATGTGCTATTCAGTTTCAGGATTTTTTTTTTTTTTCCTTTTTAAAGGTCCAATCTCGTAAGGTTCAAATCACTCCTTGTGAATGGCTGAGCACCCCAGGTGATTGATTTTAAAAAAATCAAATTACATTCTGGTGGAATGAAGAATTATTTTCATTTATATTGTGCAGATGTTAAAAGTAAGATACATTTGGGACCTAAACAACTTGAACACTTGAGGCATTGTTTCTTTTGGAAGACACCTTAAAGAACAGCCATTCAGCTCTTGACCTAGAGAAGCTTTATCTTTTGAAATGCTTTTCTAAGAGCCTTAGGCAAATCATAGCTTAGCATCCTTGTTTTTGTTGTTCTGTCAAACAAGGATGCTTTGAACTGAAGGCTTTTCAGAAGGAAGCGTGGTGGGCTGAAGGTACTCCTAAGGTAGCTTGCATGGTGTCAGCAGAGTTACGCCGCTTATGGTTTTAGCTCACTGAAAAGGCAATCCGGAGTGCTGTAGTACAGATGCACTTAACCGTTTATAAATGTATGCAAATATTGATCTTGTTGATTAATAAAACCAATTAATCTGCATTGTTTGATCTTTGTAATGATATTTTTTTTTTTGGTTGATACTGTTGGGGTTTTTGTGGTTTTGGTTTTTTGTTTTGTTTTTGTTTGAGTTTTTTTGTGTTTGTGTTTTTTTTGTTTTGTTTTGTTTTTTTTTAATCCAGAATTGAAGCACATATACTTTTGTAGTAAATATTAGCTAGTCCCGATTGTGCTTTTGGCCACTTTATGTTAATAATAATGTATAAGGATAATAGAATATATAAAATGAACGATGCACAATTTCTTACCACCCAAGGACTGACACAGCCCGTCCCAAGCAGCAGTCAGGGAGCAGGGATATTCCCCCACAGCCATCCCAGAACAGCAAGTGCCAGAGAGAACGTGAGGGGACAAACAGCCGAACAAACAGGCTGGAACGAAAACAAACGAGAATCAAAGTAACAAGAAGGGAACATGAACAGAAAATGAACTGAATAAGGAACGAGAGTGAGGGGGCAGTGGCCGGCCCTCCCTCACCCCGGCCATGCCGTCTATGCCATGGAACACTCTCTTTGGCCAGTTTGGATCAACTATTCTGGCTGTGCCCTCCCAGGGGTTTGCACCTGCACATCAGCAAAACCTTGAAACTGCAAAATGTCCTTCATTGTTCAGCATCACTGAACAGCAGCAGCGTGCTGAAACCGATTTTAACATGCTAAATCCAAAATGCAGGAGCTGCTAGAACAAACCTAGCTCCGTCCTGGCTGAAACCAGGACACGCAAATGTATACTTTATTCATAAATGTTATTGAACTCATTATTAAGCCTATGGGAAAAAGGCTGCTGGGCGTTGGTAGGGAGGGCTCATTTGCGCCTGCGTACCCAGCAGTAGCGTACGTGCACAGAGCATGTTGCAGGCGTGTGCTCTTCTTCCGCACGCGAGCACTGCGAGAGCCTTGAGACGTGGGTTCCATCCCTTCTCTTCCTCCGTGTCCCAGCACCGCAAACACAGCCTTGTTCCACAGACACTGCACGTGGGCAGCTTCACCATCTTTGTGCTTTAAAAAGCTTAAAGATGTACTGAAGGGAAGTAAAGTTCAGGTTTTCCACTGTGCTCAGCTGAGAATGTGGCTGTGTTTCGGAGCTAAGTCATGGGCTAAACAGCCTTTGAAATGACACTGTGAATCTAGAAGACTGGTATGTCCCCGAACAGTACTAACCAGAAACATAGACAGATTTTCAAGTTTAATGAAATATGCAATTAAAGGCACCTTAGAAACATGAGCAAGGGATGTGGAGTGCTCAGTATGTTGTCTGCATTTCAGTTGGGCTGTTCAGCATTTCTCAAAATCATGACTTCGGTGTTCAAAGCTGGACTTGCCAAACTAGCCGCAGAATTAAAGGCTACGTTTGAAAATTTGGGCCCTTGCCGTTTGTGTGTTTGTTTTTTCTTGGGCTTCTGAGCCTTTATTTTGTAATCCCTGAAGAAGGAAACACTGATATGGAGGAAGATCAGTCAGCATGACTACTACTACTGATCGATGAAAAGCTGGACATGAGCTGGCAATGTGCGCTGGCAGCCCAGAAGGCCAACCGTATCTTGGGCTGCATCAAGAGAAGCGTGGCCAGCAGGTCGAGGGAGGGGATTCTGCCCCTCTACTCTGCTCTTGTGAGACCTCACCTGGAGTCCTGCGTCCAGCTCTGGAGCCCTCAGCACAAGAAGGACATGGAGCTGTTGGAGCGGGGCCAGAGGAGGGCTACAAGAATGATCCGAGGGCTGGAGCAGCTCTGCTGTGAGGACAGGCTGAGAGAGCTGGGGCTGTTCAGCCTGGAGCAGAGAAGGCTGCGGGGAGACCTGATTGCGGCCTGTCAGTGCTTAAAGGGGGCCTATAGGAAAGAGGGGGAGAATCTTTTCAGTAGGGACAGTGGTGACAGGACAAGGGGTGATGGTTTTAAACTAAAACAGGGTAGGTTTAGATTAGATGTAAGGAGAAAATTCTTTACAATGAGGGTGGTAAAGCACTGGAACGGGTTGCCCAGAGAAGTGGTGGATGCCCCATCCCTGGAAACATTCAAGCCCAGGTTGGACGGGGCTGTGAGTGACCTGATCTGGGTAATGGTGTCCCTGCTCACTGCAGGGGGGTTGGACTAGATGGGCTCTGGGGGTCCCTTCCAACCCAAAACATTCTATGATTCTATGATTCTATGAGCATGGATTTAGATGCTGACGTGACACTCCACTCAAAGGTAGGAGTGGTGTAAAGCTGTACCACCCGGGGGGGATTTCGTCGTCGTTGGGTCTCAGGTGAGCACAGCGCTCCTTGCAGTGACGTTGCTGCATCAGCTTTAGAAGGTTGTAGTGAAGTCTTTCTCGAAGGTGGGAGATTTGGGGAGGAGTTGGTAGGGAGACATCCCTGTTCTTCCTTTTGCTCCCAATTTGGGAATAACTGAATTGTCTAGTGCATTGTGCACCAGAGAAGCCTTTTCTGCTACCTTTAGTGATGAAAGCTAACCAGGGGCTGAATCATCAGTATCCTTTGTGCTTAGAAGAGCTGTAACTGTTCTCTCTGAATGGAAAACATGCATCCATGAATTTTCTGTTGCCTGTAACGAGGTGGAATTTTCTGATACAGTACTGTCTTGTGTTTAATGGTATGTGCCTCTTGTTTTCATCTGTCTTGTAGGTTCTGGTATGAACTTGCTGCAAATTTGGGAAAAGGTATGGTCAGTGTCCTGCCTTGATGCTTGTGCACCCGGACTAGAGGAGAAACTAGGGTGCCCTGTACCATCCCATTCGGTCCTGGTACGTGCCTGTCCAGAAGAGCTGTAAGCAACAAATCGAGCTTTATGCTGAGAGTTCTGCGAATAGTAATTTCTTGAAGTGTATTCATGTGTGCGCAAGCGTGCACGCACAGTTATCCTCCGAGCGACGCTGCTTGATTTAACATTCCCAGGTGCGTTGTGAATGCGTATGCCAGAGCGGAAGCAGACATCTTTGAAAACAAAACTGCTAGCTGGCGTCTGTCGTAGCTTTCAACGTTGATCCCCTTGGATTCTTGCATGCCCTGAGCTATGATGAGAAAAGTTTTGGTAGATGCTCCAGATAGGAATCTTCGGGGTGTCCCTCCATGCCCACAAGCACCTTGTCGCTGCAGAACTGTGCACAGTATTTATTATACTGTGCAGAAGCAGAGCCCAACATTTGCATTTCTTGACAGGGACCTTGTTTTAAACTGTTTGTAGAGTTAATGAGGTAATCTTTGTGAATAATTTGGGATATTTAAAGCTCCTCAGTTCATGTAGCATAATGGTGAAATCAAATCAAGCCGCACATCTCTTAGAGTAAATGAATTTAGTCTTACTACCCAGCACAAAAAGAGCTATTGCTTTAGCTGGTGCACATGTAAGAGAGTGTCGATACCCATCACCTGATCCATCTGAATTCAGTGCTGATCTTCTGTAATGGAGAGGAACATATAAAAAATCCTTATACATGTCCTCGTCTTTTTTACAGATAGTTTTCCTGTTTTTTCTCTATGGCTATCAAATGTGGATTAAAAGAATACAGTTCTTGACCCCTAAAATAATAGGGGTCATATTCCAGCATTTGATGTTGTGATGTATATTAATGTTGTGTTTCCTCTTACGTTTGTATTGAATTTCTAATTTCTATGTATTAATATTCATGTATATGTGCAAAATAGATGGATATATTTATGTCACTTGATGTGACTAACTGGAGAGAGACATAAAGCTAAAATGCTACTATTTACTCATTTCAAAATCTAATCTGAGGGTATTTCTGTGAGGTTCTCAACAAAAAAAAATTGGGCTCAAAGTCTTTAAAATATGATAATTTTTAATTTATTTAATGAATTACAGCTGCTTTGGGGATTTTCAGTTCTATGTTACAACACCTTGTGTCATACATTGCAAGATTACTTCCCATTTTTTGAGCTTTTTTTCCTGTCGTCTTCTTTCCTTCCTTAGGGGCCCATTTCTCCATATTATAGCCAGCGCTATGGGTTTAGCCCAGACTGTAAAATAGTAGCATTTACGGGAGACAATCCAGGTGAGGTGATCAAATGTATAATATTCAGTGAATGTGATTATGTATGTACTAAGATTCTAAATCAATCTAATTGATTCTCAGATGAAAGAATATAATTGTTTATCGGCATTAATGCCTTTTTCCAACAGCCTTCCGTCGCTGGTTCTTCTGAGGTATAGACATCTTGGGTAAGCTGGGTACGACAAATGAATTCTCTTTTGCCTAGTAATTAGAGGTGACTTCCTTTGCCTCTTGATAACTTCAGTTTCGGTTTGCCTGCCCCTGAGAAACTATTCTTACTATGAACTGCTAAGATTTTAACTTATAAAATATGAATTAAAAAATTGCTGTTGTATCTTTTCAAGCAAAAAGTGGAGATGGACCTCGCAGGCTTTCTCTGGGAATTAGAGCTGTCCTTTTGTCAGACTGATAGATCTCAGTATGAGGGAAGGTGTTAACTTAGGGTCAGTTTTTTGAATTCTGGAGACTGTTTTCAGTGTAGAGCCAAGTTTTCTTTTTCTCAGGACTGTGCAAATAAAATACTTATCCGTATTACAGTAGCATATGCAGGTTTGAGTCAAGGTGGAGGCTTCAGCATAGTATATTTTACATTCATACAGTGGGAGTTGATTAAATTCTGCATTTCCCAAAAGTCCAATTTTTCTTCTAGAGATCCAAATCCAGCTTAGTCCAATAATTATATGAGTAGTCTGATATAAGTGGGAGTGTTTCTCCTTTAGAGTGTGTTGTCAAGTAAAGGTCCACTGTATTTAAAACCTGGATACATAAAACATTAGAGGACCGTGCAGTTCCGTAGTCTTTTGTCTTGAGCCTTTTGATTTTAGTTAAAAATCACTCCTTCACCCAAATGCTTTGCCCATCTTTTATAGTGTATAGGCCAAGGGTGTCATGAGCATATTTGCCATTTATATAGTACTTTTAGGTGGTGAATGCGACGTATTGTGATGTCTCATGCAACAGGCTATAATTAAGTCAAATGAGTAACTTTTGATCTGGTATTCTGGCTCTTTGCTTTCAGCATCATTGGCAGGGATGAGACTTCGAGAAGGAGATATTGCAGTAAGTCAAAACATACTCCTGGAAACTTTCCATATCCCTGAATAAATGAAATACAGGAAATGTAAAATAGCTGTAGGTTATCAGTTAATTTTATCTGCTAGTGTTGATTTTCTGTTTATTGGATTTGCGCTTGTTTTATTTCTATCAATCTGTAAGCTGCCTGAAGATTTTAAGTAAACTCTTGTGACTGTTTTTAACTAATGCTCCAGACATTAAAAGCTAAGTCTCCATCTAGTATGTATTTCACTGGCGTGACAACCTAAGTCAGAGCTAGCTTCAACACAAATCCAATTGACTTAATATGTAATTTAAAAACAATTAGTGGTAATAACAAATGGTTTTAATTTAATTTCTGTATTGCTTTCCATGCACATTGTGATAACGCTTCAATTATTTTTTTTTTTCCCCTCCAGATTAGCCTTGGCACAAGTGACACATTGTTTCTGTGGATCCAAGAACCAACTCCTGCCTTAGAAGGTCATATCCTCTGCAATCCTGTTGATTCTCAAACATATATGGCACTTTTATGGTAATATAATTTATTTTTTGTACATCTGGGATCAATAACATACGTTTCTTTCTCTGTGTTAGTGTTTTTTATGTCTTTTGCAAAATGATAATGAATAGAACATTCAGCATTTTGTACGGTATATGGCAATCTATTGCTGAAACATTTGCATCAACGTTATAGCATTCCTATTATTTAATTTGGGTAGCTGAAACTGCAGAGTTGTGGAGGATAAATTCTCATGGCAATAAAAAGCTGAAATTATTTTTACATATATGTAGATCCAGTTCACTATGTATCTAAGTTAATACATTTAATGTACGGGAGTAATAATCTTCTGAAATATAATAATGTGAAATGCCAGAAGCTTGACCGGGCTGTATAACTTCTGTGCTCTTCTAGTGATCCAGAGGGGACATAACGGGGCTGGTGGAGATTCCCTTTTCAGAGAGAACTATAATCAGTGCTGTTCAGGGACATATTAGGCTCCGCACGTGGCAAATACTGTGATCTCAAGAATCCCAGCTAAGAGAATGATCCTCATGGTAGCTTTTGGCTGCTGCGGTTTGGGACTTGTTTGGCCCCTTGCCAGCCGAGTAGGTGGAAAGATGGCCTGAAGCGATGTTTTCCCTCAGTGAGTCACTGTATTCAGGGTACAACTTCCAAAACAGGTCATAGTGCTTAGGCAAATACTTACAAGTAACATGCAGATCAATTTTGCATCTAAATCCCCTGGATTGTAGGTGCTTGTAACTCAGAACTTCAGCAAAGCTCAAATCTTCCCTTTAGCTGTAACGTCAAGTCTAACCTGTACAGCAGGATGCTGTAGATGGCAGTGGGAACAGTACTCGTGAAGCTGAGTTCATAAGCGCGATGCCAAGTGCAAGTTACGGGGTTTCATAGCATGATTTCCCAGCAGTTGGTTGCTTTTTGATGTTTTGCATTCAAGTTTCTCTTTTATCCAATATTTTCCCCACTTTTTCTGTGAAAAAAGCTATATTAACAACTTCTTTGGAAAGATGCAGAGGCATTTTTCTGAATAACTGTTATACTGCCATTCTTTTACTGCAGCTTAACGCGTGCAGAAGGCAGAACCTGCCTTTCAGAACACGAGATATTTCCGTAGCCGTGCACATCTAAGGAGTTCCTGTTCCCCCTGCCTAGCCATTTCTGCCCTACACTGCCCTTTTTGCAGCCATGTCCCTTTTTTTATAAAATAATGGATTTAATAGGGGACTTACCTGGGTTAGCAGCAAAATGAGTGCCTGAGCTACCAGGCAGAGTATTTGTACAGAAAACTTGTGTGACTTCAGCTGCTGCTACCAAGCAAGTTCAATAATTTCCTTGCCTTCTTTCTGGATATTTCTGTGCCTTTCCTGCTAGATAACTCCATGCTGAAGAGTATTCAAATTGCTTTCCTCTGAGTCCAATGGTGCAGTATTTTGCAGGAGTGTTATATTCACAGAGGAGACAAAGGAGGTGACTGCATGAAGGGTGCAAAGACCATAAACACCGAGCAGATGTGTATTTTACACCATGGTTTACTGGCTCTGGACCAGAACTGTGCAAATGCAGTGGTGGTGCTGTCCTTTGCCAGATCCTGGCATGGAGCACCTCCCAAGTCTTGCTGGACCCAAGCTGGCTTCATGCCGGTACCAGGCTCCTGGAACTGTAAATGCAGTGGAGAGACAATCTTGCTCCTCCTTGCAAAGTCATCTCAGAGTGATCTTTTTAGCCCTCGGCCAGAGTAATTCTCTGAGGAGATGGCTTAGCTGTTGAGAGCTAGCCGGGGTTCGGTGTGACCTGCCAGACTGGGTTTGAACCGACTCATTGGAGAGATGCATACCAGCATCTCTGCACTGTGTTCCTCTGCACGTCCTGTAATATTTTTCTTTCTTACCTAGTTTTATCCCTGTCATGGTTTAACCCCAAATGGTAA
>KL254893.1:0-13520 GCA_000699545.1 Podiceps cristatus
GATAAAAGTATAATGATAATAGAATATATCGAATGAATAGTGCACTATTTCTCACCACCTGACGGCCGATACAGCCTGTCCTGAGCAGTGATCAGAGAACAGGAATATTCCCCCTGCAGCGATCTTGGAACTGCAAGTTCCAGAGAGAGAACGAGTGAGTGGACGAACAGCCAAACAAACGAACAAAAGCACAAATGAACAAAAAAGGCCTAGACGAACGAAAAGGGCCGTGGCCCACTGGCCGACCCCCACTTACACCAGGCATGATGTCTATGATATGGGATATTCTCTTTGGCCAGTTTGGGTCAACTGTACTGGCTGTGCCCCTCTCAGCTTTCTACACCTGCACATCAGTAAAACTTGGGGAGCTGGAAGATGTCCTTGATCACTTAGCAGTAACTAATAACATCAGTGTATTATCAGTGTTCTTCACATAGCAAATTCCATACTAAATCCAAAACACAGTAACTACTGGGAAGAAAATCAGCGCCATCCCAGCCGAAACCAGGACACCTTTTTTTTTTGGCTACAGGACTATGCAGGCTTCTGAGCAGTATGTTGAATAGACTAGCTCTTCAAATCAGCAGAATAAAAGAGTATTTGGGTAGTATGATATAGCACATGTCCTGAAATACTGGCCTAAGTTCATCACCGCTACAAACGTTAGAGTTATGCCAGCTATGAATGTGGCCCATTTTCTGCGCCCCGTCAGGAGCGACGCACACCTCTCTGGCTGCTGCTGTCGCAGCCCGGGCAGTTGGATGGATGCCTTTTTGAGAGAGGGTTTGGATGGCGGCTTAGCGCAAGGAACGGCCATTCGTGTGCTGGTGGTTCCAGCTTTGCCACAGGAATGTTACGGGACTTCATCTGGTGATGCGACCTCTCTGTGCCTTCATTTTCCCATCTGTTAAACAGGGATCACAGCACTTACTGAAGAATATTATTGTTGTGCTTTGTAAGAAGAATGTTTAAACACTAGGGCCTCCTATCTGTGGCTGGTATATCTCATTGTATGTGAGCAGTTGTCAGACTATGAGGGCTTGTGGTTAATAAGAGGTAAAACAGTTCTTGAAGGCTTCCCCCCACCAAAGCAATGCAGACACAGAAAACAAAAAAACCCATCCTTTCTCATTTGTTCCTTTTTTTGCCCCTCTTTTTTGGAAAGTTTTCTTCTTCTTCGAGTGAGTTAAAATTTCTGTAGTTAAGTAGTTGCTGCTATAAAAATAGGAAGTGAATTAAGAAAATTCTTAGGCAAATCATGGAACATATCTACGTTGCATTTCATGAAATCACCGGCGAGATCTTCCTGCCAGGCAGCAGCTGGCAGAAGGTGGGAGGAGCAGCGGGTTTCTGGGGTGGACGCAGGACCTCCTTGGCCAGCCCTGAGGTTTGGTTAGCACAGTGCAGACCACCTCTGGTATTTTCACGTGGAGTTTGCTCTGCTTTCTGTCACAGCAGGAACGTATTTCTCTTTCAGAATTTGTCTGGGGCTCCTAAGCCTTTTGAAATGGAGTTTACACCAAGTGGTGAAGCAGACTGTGCGTTTCTGTGAAATGCAGATAGCTTTGTCTATTCTGTTAAGTTGTGGTGTTTTTTTTTTTTTTTTTTTTTTTGTACAGAGAGCTTCTTGTGTACTCATTCAGGGCAGGAGGTCATGTACCCTAGAGTAAACAAAATGATACATGGTAGACATATCTATGAAGAAGTACTACTGTCTGTTGAGAGTATTTGTGTAATTAGGCCTTGACTTAGCAAAATTTGTATGTCAGTGAGCTGTAAAATTACATGAGTGGACAAAGCAAGTTTGATTTTAGTTGAAACTGTTCATTTGTTTTGCCCAGATCTCTGAAAATTAGATGTTAGGAAGTGTTCATGTCTCGAAGATGTGTTCATCTGGCCACTATCATGTTTTCAGTGAATTATTTTCAGTTTATTACAATTCTGATTGATTTCCAGTGTGCATGTATGTATTAAAAGGAAATGTGACTTCTCTAGAAAGCATAAGCCAAGACTTATTCATGAGGTACAGAATGAAATACAAAGTTTATCTATACAAGGTATAGAAATACGAAGTGTATCTATATATCTGTGTATCTTTATCTGTATATGTCTGTCGATACACAATGCAGTTACTGCAGATAAAAAGGTTAAATACCAAAAGATCTTCTGATTGCAGCATTTATAATCACAGTACACAGACACAAGACAATTTTGTTAATTTCTCCTTTTTTTTAAGTGCTGTCATTTTGGGTGGAATTTATACATAGGTACACATATATAAATGTGTATGTGTATATATAAATGTCTCCTACTTATCAAACTTCTCTCAGAACAGAAAAAGTAAAATTAGATTTTTGTAAGCTGGAGTGATGTGCATGTTCTTATTTTCAATGTATGGTAAAGTAATCTTTCAATTTTATTTTTTAACAGTATTGTATAATATAAATAATCCAGTCTTTTCTTCTGCAAACTGTTTAATTCAGACAAGTTGAAGTTGCCTCCAAAGAATGGCGTCAAATTGAGGAAACCATTCATGTAGTAAATAAGATAATTTGTTTCTGCTCAAAAAGATTAAAATATAGATTTTTTTTTTTCAGGTTTTTTCTTTTTTTCTTTTTTTTTAAAGATAGAGTGACATTTAGATTACAATCTTGGTTTCTCTTTCCCCTCTTCACGTATTTAGTGTGATTCACACTCTTTGCTGGTAAATCCACTTTCTCAAATATTGCAAAATAAATATTTCTGAATTTAGTATCTGAAATCATATCTCAGCTCTTGATTATTTAGTTAATTGACACTAAATTGTTCTAAAGTTTTATAAAACAGTAAACACACTCAACCTTACTCTATTTTATATTCAGAGTTTTGAGTGACAAAACCACTTGGGCACTGTGACTGTTACCATATCATGGTTTGAAAGGTAAAACAGAACATTATCATCTTTTTTAATAGGAACACTACATGATTCATGGGTGGTGAATATTTCATGCACTTTGCAGTTGCCTCTGTGCAGGAAGGTAAATGGAAAGTAAATCCACGTGTACTTTAGATGGTAAAAAGGCATTACTTTGGTACATCATATAAACACGTAGATTTGATTCTCTCTTTACTCATGCTGTAAAAAGAAAGTTTTAAAGTGTTTAGCCGTACCTGAAAATGTAAATGCACTAGCCTAATGTAATGCTGAAGAAAAATTAAGACAAATGATACTGCATCCTTGCCACAAACTGCAGCTTGTACAAAATTCACTTTAGTTATTATACTGTGAATACGTGTGCTAAACCTCCTCTGTGTATGCACAATTTATGTTGAATGCTACATGAATCATTTTAATAGACCAAGCAAAAAGTCCCCAAAGTCAATTTTCAAATTATGAACCTTGGAACAGAACATAACAACAATGAACAACAAATAGTTCAGATTTTATTCTGAACTACAAATGAACCATTAAAGGTACAGTATACTCATTCAGAAAAACATTCCCTCCTCATCACCACAATGTTTGAAAAGCGTAACAAGAATATTTTTTACAAGCCAGTTCTAAATTTTCTTTTTTCTTTTTTTTTCTGCACCTTATTAAGAGCGACATTCACGAATGCTGAGGCCATGAAGATTTTAACATTTATCTTTAGGCCTGGATGACTTTGGTTAGATTCTGGCTCTAATCTGCCAGAGACCTTGAGAAATTATTTTGCAAGTCTGCTTTTGTCGTCACCCTTAGGTGAGATACTTTGTTTATTTAAGGGATGTTCTGTCTGTTTGTATAGTGCATAGCAGAGTGGAGACTTGATCATCCATAAGGGTCTTAATGGTTTGAAGTCCAGAATTACTGCTTAAGGAATGGCTTTGACTGCAAACGGGTTGTTTCAGAGTGAAGCCTGATTTAATCACTACCTGATTGCAACTGCCCAGTGTTACCAGGACACAGCAAAGGTGGTAACGGGTCTTTTAAAAGTTGGTAAGCAAATAAAATGCAACAGAAAGAAAGAAGGAGTATTTGAGTATCATCTAAAACCCGGACCTGATAGGTCAGGCTGGCTGTCGCCCTGTAGAAAGAGGTGACAGTTTCTGCAGCCCACAGAACGCGTGGCAGGCTGGCACACATAGTAGTAAGTTTTTATGCCCTGTGTGAGTTCAACAGAATTCACATCCTCATGAAGAAATGCTGCAGAAAGAGGCTGGCCTCAGTGTTTAGTAGTTCAGTTTAAAATACTGGCATGTAAATTTTGCATTACTGCTTCACCAAGCACTGCATTTAAGAACGCGGGTCCTCAAACTCTGTCCTTAAACTCTGGAAGAACCTAAAATTCTGAAGCATACAAACTTTTGCCAAGAAATTTCCATGGTAACTTACATGCTTGGTTTTGCCCATCTTTAGAATTCAATTAGTCCAGCATTTCTGAATACATAAACCTTCCTGAGCTGTGTGCTAGGTGTGTTTTGTTTATCTGAGCGTTACTTGGGGAATGCTCTTAGATATTGCCTACTGGATTGGGATGCTCCGGGAGATAACATGGTTCTCCTGTTTTTAATCACAATGCTTAATGGGAGCTCCTTATATTAGTCCAGCATTTCTGAATACATAAACCTTCCTGAGCTGCGTGCTAGGTGTGTTTTGTTTATCTGAGCGTTCGTTACTTGGGGAATGCTCTTAGATATTGCCTACTGGATTGGGATGCTCCGGGAGATAACATGGTTCTCCTGTTTTTAATCACAATGCTTAATGGGAGCTCCATATCAGTCTTTTTTCTTTTTTTTTTTTTTTTTTTTTTTCCCTTAAAAGTATTTGAATTAGCGTTCTCAGTTTTAGAGGTGACTGTTTGGAGCAGAAGGTAACTGTATCTGAAGGGACCTTCTCTATTCCTTTGCCTAAAATGCCTAAGTAGTCACTCAACTGGAGACAGAAAGGATTATGCCATTCATTTGGGATGTTCTAGGCTTTGCTTCTTGTTTTCTGCCAGAAACGTAAGAGTAGAGCTGTAGTAGGTTAGTTGCCACACAGGGATTTGGAAAGGAAATCATATTTCTTGTGTCCTTCTTTTCATTTGCTCAAGTGAGAGTGTAAGCACTGATCATAGCTGGATGCGGTACATTTGGTGAGGGCCATGGAGACAAGCGAAACGCTCCAACTGAGGTCATCAGCAGCCTGATGCATTTAAATTAATTTTGCATGGGTAAGATAGCTGAAAGGTTTGTGGAAGAATCTTAGTACAAGGAGCTCAAAGGGGTGCACTTGGCAGCTGATGGACTGAGATGGCACCTAACCTGCCAGGGTTCTCTGGCCTGTCTGTCCTTCTGTCAAGTTTAAGGGTGTTTGCCCAGTTTTTGGTTCTATATCATTACTCTTTTCAAATATGGTGAGGTACCCTGTCCAGAGGACAGGCGGAGAAAGTGTAATTAGTGTGTTTCCCTAGGCTGAACAGAAGACTCAGCCAGGTGTGGAGGAGATTGGATGGTACTTATGAATGAATGTCATTATTTTGACAGGATGATGAATTAACATTTCTAGCTTTGGAGCCCAACTTAAAGTGGTTTCATGTGGTCTGGTCAGCACGGGGGCCTGCAGCTTGTGGCACATTCGAAACGACATCGTGTAGCTTGGAAAGAAACATCAGCAAACTGAAATGGAAAAATGATCTGCTGAAAGTGATTTGACTCAGGCCTTTACTTTTGCTGTCATCCTTCTGCTGCTCTTGATTCCATATTTAAATCTTAATATCTTTACTTTCTTAAAGCAAATAATTTACCTTCTTAACCGCATAAAACTATTTTTAAAGGAAAGATGAAAATTTCAGTGTGCTTTGGTTGCTGTCAGCTTTAATGGGAACTGAGTACACTAATAAACCTTTCAAAAGTTTACAGGGGTCAGGTATGCCAAGGTTTTTACCTTTAAAAATGCAAATACGTACTTGCTTAAGCTTGCTAAATTACTGGATCAAGCTCAGGAATGAGGAGCCAGATCTGAAATGGTACCATGTGCTTTTACAGCGCTGGCAGTTACTTGATGGAACTTTTTTTGGGGTGTACAGTCAGCCTGTTCTTCAGGAACAAATTAAAAAAAGTTAAAACTTAACACCTTTAGAAAATTATTGCACAGCTCTTTACGGAGTTCTGAGCAGCAGCTCAGGTTTTTCTCTCATCGGTTTATATTGATTTTTTTTTTTTTTTTTTTGAGAGAGAGAGGTTCAGCACCACAGCATGAGATGTTTGAAAAACTAAATTGAAAACAAATGTTTGCAAGTGCTAAAAGGCATCTAAATGGTTGGCTTACATATACTCATTGCCTCATACTTCATTGATGGCTTTTTTCATTGCTGAATAATTTCACTTATTAAATAATCCATGGATTTAGTTGATTATAGGGATACTGTTGATTTTTTTAAACAAAATTCAGTACTTTTGGAGCCTTTTCATTTTCTTTTAACTTGTCTTTCTCCTCCTAGAATGGCCTACTTAATCAAAGTCTTATAAATATAAACCTTTTCTGCCATATCGTCTTGGCATATCCTTTCACATGGGCCTGAGAGAATTAGTGAGTCATGCCTCAAAATGCTCTGTTGTACCTCATGCAATTCACTGTTTTCTTTAACTGGTCAAATCTGCTGCCTAGATTGGAGAAGACAGAATGAAGTAAAAGAGAAAAGGTTCTTAAAAATTGTGCTGAATGGTTCTATGGGAGGAGAGAAAAGGGCTATTTTCACTTGACTTTGTCATCCATGTAGTGGTCATGGGCTTTTCAAGCTACATGTACATGAAAAAAATAATCTCATTCCGAAGTTCACAGCCATTGTGTATCACGGTCAGTTCTGAAAAATGTTTTCTGAGGTACATCATGGCTGTGAAAATCTTACCTAAAAGTAATATAAGGACAAAAGGATTCTGTAAACTAGTCTGTGGAGCACAGTATAGGAACCATGGGTTTCATATGAAATACTGCATAGGCCTGAGTGCTTTAAGCATTACATTGAGTAAAATGATTGTAGTTATTACAAAGGTATAAAACCAGCTTGCTTCATCAAAAAATAACTTTCTTTTTAAATTTCTAGATAATGAATTTGCCTTTGCATTTTGACTGAGTCTTTGTAACTGACTTTTTTGATAATTGCCTTATTTAAGATGCCATTAATATAAGCATCTTTGAAAAGGGAACTGCATTAACTTTTCAAAAGTTAACATTTCTTCTAGAGCAAAAGGTTAAAATTGGCAGGTTATGGACTTAAATTTATAGCTATGCAAATTAGGGTGTTTGTAAATTATCTCAAAACTTATTCTCTGTTTGACTGTCACTGGCTACGTCCTTATCTGCAATTACTGTCACCCAACACAAGTACATTGTAGAGTGAGATAGTTTGCTGTTGGGGACCCAACGTCTGGCTTGTATTCATTTAAAGGGTTTTAGTCCAGACTGTTTAGGAAGCAGATGTAATGAATTGTCTGCATTTGATAGAAAAATTTGGCAGGATTTTTACCAAACTTATTCCTTTATGTTTTATTAGCCTCCAGGACAATTTCAAATGACTGAATGACTTTAAGCATCATATGTGAGAAATACATTCCTCAGAAGTTGCTTATTTCCCCCCCTTCTCCTTTTTCCTTTTCTATATATAATATTTCACCATAGTGGAATCTGAAATCCAGAATAGTTTATTCTCTTAGCAAAACTCTTTTTTTTTTTTTTTTTTTTTAATTATTGAGAAGATAATCAGAACATGAATTTCATGCAATTGAAGAAGCAAGTTTCCCATCTACTAATCCAGAAAGCTCCAAATTCTATTAATTTTAAAGTATCAAGACAAAAAATATATTTCGTGACTTCTGTTAATTTTTTTGTGTTTTGACTTCTTGATTTGCATTCATGATATTAATTCTATGTCAGTGACCCACAGAAGTCTAGCCAAGATCACTACAATACTGTATCATGGACTTTACTAAATTCTAAGAGAGAGCCTCAGCATCAAAGAATGTAAAATTTACACTGGTAAAGAGGGAATAAGGACAAGCAATCCTTAGACTTTAGCTGAAACCAAATCAGCAGTAAGATCAGAGATGAAGCCCAGTGATTTTGTCCAGGTCATGATCCACTTGATCATTCTGCTCTCCAATGTGAGAACCTCTCTAGCTGCTGGAGGGGTGAGGAAACAGACCTTACTACAAAAAGCAACAGCAAAAAAAATTGAAAATCATTGCTTTTCTGTTTCTTGCAGATTATGAGATGTAAAGCTTATGAAAATGATGTGCATGTATGGAAAGATGTTATTTATAGTCTATAAGAGTAACGGTTATTCCAATATAATGGCAAACCCCTCTTTATTCCTCAGCTTCATGCATTTTCTTCATTTTGTGATATATTGTATGGCTTTTTGGTGTAACTACACTTTTAGATCTTATTGAGTAGAATTTATGTGTTGCCTTGTAGAAAATTTGTTTCATAATTCATTAATTATTTACAATTACTTGACCTTACAGTACATGAAAAAACGTATTCCATAACTGTAATTTCAATTCTCTCTAGTGTGAAATCAATCACATTCCACATCTTTTATATTATTTAAAATGTGAATGATGAAATTTTCTTGTGCATTTCTCCCGAGTTACTGAAAACTTTCAGTGTGTGGGAAATAGGCAGGCTGTCCCTCGCAGACCCGGGGGAACTCCCAGTTGTATTGCAAACGCTGCCTATGGAATGGACGAGCTCTGCCATTTTGGAAGTGGAACTGGTGGCTGTTGCTCAAAAAAGGCAGCCTGGTGCTGCTAAAGCCAGGAGTATTTTGTAAAAATCTGCTTCATAGGATCTTTTTTTTTTTTTTTTTTTTTTTTTTGTACAACTAATATTTAGATAAGGACAGAGCTTTTAATTAGTACTTCCTCCCTATCTCTGCAACCTGATACCCAAATTGTTTATGCTAACGACATTACAGAACACGTTTGACGCATCCAGTTTCCAATGCTGTGGGAACTCTTTGGCAATTGGGTAACTGGAGAGTTCCCTTCAGCTATTTGTGTACCCCGCACCGTGTGACTAAGGTGATGCCTATCGTGTTTATATTTACAGATCAGAGAGGATTGATGAATGCTGTGGGAAGTAGCCCTCTGCATACACGAGGCTGATGGATGTTGTGTTAGTGATACTGAGCTACAGTTTCTGATTACTTTGAGAGTAATTTGTGAAAATACACGAGTAGATAAAAGGAGAAATCAGTAATGCACTTGAGATTTGGAGGATATCTTTTTCCTGAAAATCTGCAAGAGAAGTATTATCATAAACCAGAGTTTTGAAATGATATTTTAAACAATAGAGATATGTTTATGAAACAAATATCATTTGTACGTCAGCTTGCATGAGCACAGAAAAGTACGACTTTCATCCTTGCCAAAAAATCTTACCTCTTATTATGAATTCCTTCTCCTTTTGCCTGCATGTATATTTTCTTTTGTTCTACAAGACAGTTTATCAACAAAATATACTTTTTCTTCATTATTCTCTTCGTAGTTAAATGCCAAAAGTTGTATGTTCTAAACCATGTCCAGATTGACATATTGCGTATTATGCAAACTCGTGACTACTTTAGAAATGTATATAATCATATTAAGCAAAACCATTGCAGCTATTCATGTATACACATTTATGAAGATCAGATGTAATTGACACTATTCAATTTTACTTAAATGACAAAAGCTTTTTAAATATAGATTTTCCTGATATCGGAGCACACTTAGGAAAAAAAAAAATCTGAGTGTATGTAATATTATACAAGGAAATAAAGTTAATTTTCTTGAAATATACAGTACAGTATATAGATGGAGTTTGGGAAAAAGGAGTAAAATGAAAAGTATAATGCTATTTTCCTAAGCCACATTTGCTAAATGCAGAGTTTTGCAAGGTCAGCAGTTATACTGGAGTTGAGCAGAAATGGCTTCAGTGGCTTTAACTTTACCAGTGCCCTTGATGAGGTGCAGAGTTGTCAGTATTCTCGTAAAATTCCTCAGTGATGGCTTCTTCTGTTCTCTTTATTTCCTTAAGTGAACATCTGTCTAATTGTTCACCTCCATTGCTTTAGTGCTTTCCTCATGCTTTCTCTGTTTCCAGACAATAAACTTTATTTTCTTCATAAGAATTCAGTCTACGCAAGGGTATTAGGCAGCTTGTTTGCACCTTTTAATTTCTGGAAGTTTTCCAGAAGGGCTTTTTGCTGTAGTTCCAATGGGTTCATCAGTGAATCATGTAACATAATGCAGCATTGTGTTTGGGTTTTTATCCGTTACCTTCTGTTTATAAACATCTGCTCGGAAATTTTCTTTTTGAATTTTTTTTTTAATATGTTTTACATATTTGCATGTGGCATATCGGTAAGATATACAGTAGCTGCGATTTTTTCAGGTGTTCAGGTAGGTACAGCTAGTATTTACCTTAAAATTTGGGAAAAGCCTAAGATACTTGCTTGAAAAGCAAAATTTTAAGGTAGAGTATGTGCCAGATATTTAGCTATGTAACAATATCTGTTAAATGAAAAGCAATTTAATAGTTGAATGACTACATTAAAACATGGCATTAACTCTTATGGTTGCAGAACTGCAGAAGGCATCTAAAAAGTCTTTCTGTCCAGTAGAGAGAGTATTGCTCACAAACTTAGCTGCTGCGTCTCTTCGTGTGCATTTCTTTGTGTTCAGTTTTGCTTCATTTATGAAGGGGAAAGGCAGTGGGGGTTGGTTATTTTCTCGCTTGCTTCCACCTCCCTCTTATCTATAAAGCATTTACAGCAATCTTGCACACCTATTCTTCAGGCAGACGTTTAAAGTTAAGAGTAGGTTGTTATTATGCTTTTCGTGCAGCTTTACTTGCTGTAATGGCAGCATTTCCTTGATTTGTACGTACAAATACTTGTAATATAATTTTTAAGGTGTATTCTCCTTCCTTGTCACTATGTTGTTTGTTGGCAACTTGTAGTTAGGAAATAAGTATTCTGGTAAGTATAATGATAGGTGACCATCAACTCACTATATTGCTGCATGAGACATTTATTTTCTGGAATACTTTTGTTATCTAGAGATCAAAATTTTGTCAGAAAATTCATGTATACTTAGTAAAAGAAAATTTCAGAGCTTTTCATGTTGACAGTGCTTAAAAATGAGACACTTGATTTTGGACTTAATTCACATTTACACTAAAGCCATTTTAAACTTTCTTATTTATTAGAACAATGGGCCATGGCCCGATGACCCCTCCTGGCTGTGTCCGCATGCCATCAGCTTTATGCATCTGTAAAATACACGGTCTAGGCTTTGATCTCAGGTTTTTAGACAACGCTGGAATTACATTATGTTTTTAATGATGTGTTTGGTTTTATATCTATATCGCTGATTACAAGTAGAAGAAAACGATTCCTGAGATGGGCCACATTTTGACAGAAATTTAATTCCAGCCTTTGTGTCTAGTTTGTTCATGTTTTCTTTGCCACACAGTCTTTATTTCTTTAGAAAGAAAGTACAGAAAAACTTCCTCCTTTTGTGCTCACAAATCAGGTGGCATAATGCCAGATTTCTGTATTCTAGTACTGTTCAAATATGCCTGATATTTTCTTGTGCATGCAGAAAGACTTAATATTTTTCTTCAAGTCTATATTGTGTGTATTGAGTGTATATTAAGAACCTGATCCTGCCAACCCTTATTTGTACAAGAAATCTTTACTAATGTGATTCAGTCCTTTTATTTCACTTTCTAAAATTACATACATAACAATGTGACCATTTTCAATGTGTATCTTAGCTAGGGGATGCGAACAGTTGTGGAAACAAAAGAATTTGTATACATATCTTTTTGAGGATAGTGTTCTGTAAGGTATCTGTTTTATATTTTTTAAAGCTAGGAGCTTATAACAGTGAACTGTCAATCAAAATGTCTGAAATAGCTAATTATTCAGTTCTTTAATTTCTTTGTGTCATGTATTTATTTATACTTATGTTGAAGCATCCTGAAATTATTCATAAGAAGTGATGAGTTTTAACCATATCCATATTTGTATTTTCCTAGTATTAAAAGTGGGGGGAAAGAACTGCACCTTAAATCTATTGGCAAGGTTTGACGTACTTCAAAATAGCTGCAATGCAGTTTTAAACCTGCAGACGTCACTATTCTGCCAATTAATTGTGCGACACTAAATTTTCATCTAGTGCTATGACCACATTTAAAATATATGTTGCTTCCATCTAGCAATTATAGCACTTTGGTTTTAATCTAAAACAATTTAATAAGTTTTTGGTGTTTTTTTTTTTGTTTTTTTTTTTTTTTTTTTTTGTTTTTTAAATGCAGGTATGTTACTTTATTTTCAATGTTCCACTGAAGGAAATAGTATGCTTTCCTTTTAACTTGTATAAGTCATGCCCTAAGACTGTCTTTAATTATTAGTTATTGTTGTTTCAATACAGATTTATGAACTATTTATTTTGTGTCATATAACATACCATTTTTAAGCAACATTTTTCAATCTGAACATAGCTTCCAGGAGGGCAAGCTGCCCAGAACATCAGTGATCTCACAGTTATTACTTTGTGTCATATATAATCTTGTTTTTTTCCTGCAACAAATAAATCTTTGGGCCTCCCTGCAAAAAACATTTGTGGTTACAGTATAATAAAAATAAACCGTTTGTCGTGACTGCAGCTGACATTTATCAGCCTATTTGTGGGTGCTCTTTCTCTCTCTGTATAATACGGAACATAATTTGTCACTTTGTAAATACATTCCAGCCTAAATCCCTGCCAGCATCTGTTAGTGTTTGAAGGATTAATGCACTGCACAGTGCATGTCTGCACTTTCAGGCAACAACATAGCTTATGATTATGGATCATGAGAGAACAGGGAAAAAGGGTTCATTTTGTATTTACTTAAACATTGTTGCCCTTTTGACCATCACGCTTTTCTCGTCTTGTTTGTCATCTGTAACAGGGACGCTAACATTTCCTTTACGTATAAAACTATGTGAAATCCCTCTCTAAGTTTTATACATCGGTGAACCTATAGCTGTACTTATAAGATAACATATCTTTAATTTTATGGATAATTAACAACAATAATGTTGTATTGCAATAGAGATGTTACTGGTTTTGCCTGCTTAGAAATTCTGTTTTTCCGACAAATCCATTACCCTGTTTGCCTCCTAATTTCTCAGCAACTCATAAACTGGGATTATTTAATCTTAAAAACTTCCAATTGAGCAAGTTTTTAAAAGGAAACAAAGTCTGTAGCTTCTCAGTTATCCCAATGCTGTTTGCCCTGTTGCTGTTTTTGAAAATGTATTCTGCTATCGCTTCAAATCTTGCAGAATGAAAAGAATTGAAAGCATTTAAATAGGAGGCTCTCCACAGTCGAGATTTGGTTACATGTTCCCAGGCTCCCTCGATTATTCTGTAAACAAGAAGATATGTTTATTAGAATAGTAAACCATATATGTGTAATATATTGCCAAGATTATTTGAGATTCCCCACGATAAATTAAAATGAGCTTTACAGGAATGGGCATTTG